>JANSVB020000425.1:1316232-1329111 GCA_025504935.2 Erythroxylum haughtii | reverse complement strand
CTATTTTTTTCTAACTTTGCAATCTTCAACTTCGACTTGTATTTATAGACTTTGTCTCCAACTGTTTCTTGAATCTTGCTTCTTGATCTTGAAAGAAACGGCTAATCACTTGAGTTCTGTAACTAACCCGAACTGACTCTCGCGTATGCTTTCTTTTCTTCTTCTGCGTCTGCTTTACTATTCACGTATTCATCTGCTTTATGTATGCGTCTGTTTTGCGTCTGCGTCTGCGTCTACATCTGCTTTGCGTCTGTGTCTGCGTCTGCTTTGCGTCTACTTTGCATCTGCATCTGTATTGCTTCTGCGTCTGCATTACGTCTGCGTCTGTATTGCTTCGTCTGCTTCTGCTTTGCATCTGCTTTGCATCTGCGTCTGTATTGCTTCTGCGTCTGCATTGCGTCTGCGTCTGTATTGCTTCGTCTGCTTTTGTTTTGCTGCGTCTGCTTTTCTAACTACTTTTATTTTGTCTATTTTTGTTATACATCAAAATCATATTTAAGTAAAATCATTATGACTTAACAAGACACTCATACGAGACACTTTAGTCTTAGGTTCTATGTCAGTGCATTGGCCTTCAAAAGTCTCAACTCGAGGAGTAGTCCCATTAGAACCCAAAGGAACCTTTTTGTGATTTACCTTAGCCTATAAAGCTAGGGCCAGCTTTATCTAAACTAGTTTTACCTCCCTCCGAAACAACTTGAGCAGTCACATTTAAATTACTTTCCTCAGGCATCTCCAACCATTTTACTAAAATTTTACACCAAATTTAATGTAAAGAATATTTCAAATAAAATTTTACGTTAAATTTAGTTTTACTACAAGTTTACAACCACTCTATACCAAATTTAGTGATAAAATATTTTTAAAGAATATTCCACAATAATTTAACTATTAACTAAATTAATTTATATTTATAAAATGATTTTTTTTATTTATTTATTTATAAAAATTAAAATAAAATTATTATTCTTAATTAATTAATTAATATATACTTTATATTAAATTAATATTATTTAACATATATAATTTTAGTTTGATTGTAATCTCGAATCTGGTTGTAATTGTAATTTATTTTAGTCTAGTTGTAATTTCAAACATTTTCGTTGAGTTTTAATTTTTTAAATCAATGTTATGGTTTAAGTTTATGTACATTTTATTTTAAATTTACTTTTTATTCTTAACATATTTTATTAATGAATTTATAACACTTATAAATAAGAATTATAAATAAATTTAATATTATATTCAATATCTCAATGAGATTTTTGTAATGATATATTTTGTATAAAGTAATATATATTTTAAATTTAATTAGTTAATAAATTATGTAAATAAATCAACTTATGAGAAGAACATAAAAAAAAAAATATAGATAAAAAATAGTAACCAAATTTAAGTTCTTTTGTTTTTTTGGAAGAAACCAAATTTAACGTGTTATTATTCATTACTCCAAAATGTTGTCCAATTTAATGTGTTCTCGGAGTAAATTTAACAAACCAAAACACCGTTGATGTGTTGGTAGGAGATGGCCTTAGCAGTGGAGTTTTGGTTGGCTGGGCATCGGCTAAAATCGCGAAACGCGATCCTCTATTTAAACTTTCCTTACGAGGGAGCAAGTTATCTTCCTCCCCCGATCCTCACGTTGCCCCTCCACCGAAACAGCCTCAAGTGACATTTTTTGAGCGACTGGATTTGTTAGATTCTATATTAGTGTTGAATAATTATTATTATAAATATTATTTATAATTTTATACTATTATAATAAATCATCTACTATAATTTTCTCATATTTTCTGTGAATTTTTGAAAAATCAGTGCAAAATAATTTTAATTCTATAACGTCCTTTTTCCTGGTCGTCAGCTAAAACCCTTGAGCTCTTTGGGAAGCACTGATAAGTGATAAAGCTTCTCCTTTCCTCTCCACCCAGTATATCCTAGTTCTTCACCCTCTCATAAACTCTTTTCCTTACATTTCACGAACTGACAAAAGAACTGTGTTTTTGCCTCTGGAAGTTAAAGGAATCTTAGTCGCATGGCCATTGCAGCTTTGTTTCGTCGAGTTGCCAAAACGCAAAAAATCATTCCACTTTTTATACCTCCAAATCATGGAAAACCCTTTAAACATCATCCCTTCTATGGTAACACAATCTTTTTTGTACTTTGACACAGTATTCTGTTGTTTTCTGTATCTGCAGAACTTCTACTTTTTGGAAATTCGTACTACGGAAATATCACATCGATCAATGTTAAAAAGTTGAGAAGGAAAGTTTTCAACATCATTTGCTGTTTAGTTGACAAGTTTCTCTTTTTATGCCTCCAATCCATAGAAACCCCTTTAAAGGCCTCTCTTCCTTGGTAACCCCATCATTGTATTAGTTTGAATCAGCATTCTGTTTCTTCCTGTACTTCTTCTTGTTGGAAAATATTTGTATTTTTGTAATGAACAATCACAATGATCAATGTTGAAAAGCAGAATTTTTACTTATTATAGTTCTCAAAAAATATAGTTCCTACTAAGTTTGAAGGCAATGTGTTTGCTGATTCTAGGAGTCTTAACTGGAATCATGTACTTGCTTGCCTATAATAGGTCCTGTGGGAGGAAGCCTCTTGATATTACAAGCTCTTTCACATTTTTGTATGAAAACAGTGAGGTGCAATTCTTAGGACATGTCCTTGTGAAACATCACCTACATGTAATGTGTACTTGAAACAAAGTTTCCACTTTAAAGTTGTTTTCTTTTGTTTGTGAAGCGAGATCAATAACGACTCCTGCGGAAGCTGTTGTGGGCTTTGATGAAATGGTTTCTGGGAGCCATCGGAAGTATTACATGTTAGGTGGGAAAGGAGGTGTTGGAAAAACAAGCTGCGCAGCGGCCCTTGCTGTGAAATTTGCTAACCATGGTCATCCTACCATAGTAGTCTCAACAGATCCTGCCCACTCTTTGAGTGATTCATTTGCTCAGGTGTCATTCATTTTTTGTTGCTTTTTGTATACATGTCTGAGTTTCAACCATTGTGACTAATTTCTCAAATCTTTCCAGGATTTGTCGGGAGGAACACTTGTTACTGTTGAAGGGATGGAATCTCCTTTATTTGCTCTTGAGGTACATTCTTGGACAACATGTTGCACAGAAATGGTATTTTGTTTCAGCACTATTTGATCCATGCTTAATATTTAGCGTTGTGACAGGTAAACCCTGAGAAAGCTAAAGAAGAATTTCGAGCTGCCAGTCAAAAGACTGGGGGAACTGGGGTCAAAGACTTCATGTATGGCCTTGGCTTGGGAACGCTTGCTGATCAGGTTAGTTACATGCTAATTATTTGGTATGATCTCATCAAAGTTAATCATCTCCCCTGCATTTGTAGGCAATAATTCTCGTTTCTCACTCTACATGTTGGTATTATCATGTAAGTAGATTTTAGGTCCTGCATACACTCAGTTTAGTTTCTGTTTGGAGATGTAAAGAAATTATGTTTGAGTACGCTGTCTTCTTGCCTATGCCAGTACGTAGGATCTTTTCCTATTCTCTTCAGAGTCTGTGATCTTTTGTTTTTCTCCTTATTTACTATGATAATCTTGATAATTTACTTTTCATTTGCAATTTGTCGTAGTTAGGGGAACTGAAACTGGAAGCATTGTTGGACACTCCTCCACCTGGTTTTGATGAGGCTATTGCAATTTCTCAGGCATGGAACAGTCCTGCTCCTTTGTAGAGATATTTTTGGATTTGTTTTCTAATCATGTAGTGGCTTTACAGGTTATGCAATTTGTTGAATCCCAAGCATACAGTAGTTTCACCCGGATAGTGTTTGATACGGCACCAACAGTTAGTGAATTTCTTCTTGCTTTTTCATTATTCAAATTCAGCAGATAATTTCCCTCCATGAGTAATGACTTGCTTTATAGGGTCACACTCTTCGACTTCTTTCCCTCCCTGACTTTTTGGACGCATCAATAGGTAAACTAATGAAGGTAAATCCAAACCCAGAAGTATATTTGTTGATTTTGAATATAGCTTCTTCATAATGGTGGTGAAACTCTTTTGTTAAGCATTAAAAGCTAACTCCCAGAAGAGTGTAGCCATGGTGGGTATGTTCAAAATTTATTTACACCATAATATTTTCCATCATTCTTGCCACAGAGCAGTCTATTTTTCACTTTGTAATGCTACCATGGGTGGATAGCTAGTTGCAGATGTTCTACTACTTTTTTGTTTTACGATGGTTGACTGTTCAGTCTTTCTCATATGGTCTCTAATCAATTTCCAACCAGCTGAAGGAGAAATTGGCATCAGCAACTTCTGCTATGAGGTCACTCCTGGGAAAACACGATGCACAACAGGATAATGTAAGTATGGAGGTTGATTTTCGTAAAGTAGTGAGCATTGTCAAGATCTTAGTATTTTAGTTGTGAACTTTTTAGTCTCGCAAACTGGAGCAATTGAGAGAGAGGATGGCAAAAGTGCGGGATCTTTTTCGTGACTCATACAGGACTGAGTTTATAATAGTGACTATTCCAACGGTAATACTCTCAGAAGTCAATATTCTTTTTCTATCCTGGGTAGCAACTCATAAAACAACAAAATGCACTCTGATCTTTGTATCCTGCATGTTTCTCCAATTCCTGCCTGTGCCCTTAAACAATGGCTTTTACTATCAACTGATATTGCTTTATGCTCTGTACACTTTTTACCCCTTAGAAAACAACTTAAGAACTGTTCTTTTTGAAGAAAACAAAAAGAACTAATGTTTTCTAATTGTAGAATGGAATGGATGAGAACTTCACTGAGAAATCAGCTCAAACTTTTTTTTGAACTTTAGCAAAATATGACATCTGGCAGTGAAGTGATCTAGAAATATTATGGCAATGGCGTATATTATTCTTTTGATTTTTTAGTTTATCTAAACCCTCCTTCTTGATAACATTCTGCCAATAGCTGGGATGTAAACAATCATTTTAATCAAATCACCCACACATCCATGCAATAGAGTATTACCTTGGTTGCATTTCAAAATTAAAGCTGTTGGAATGGTTGCATTGAAAACTTATTCTTCTAGATTGATCAACTATCTTGTCATAGCTTCAATGATTTACTTGTCGCTGAAGCTATTTTACAGAACAAATTGAATAGCGTTATGTTCACACCGAGCAACTTTATATTGCAGAATATTAACTTCTCACAACTCACTTTGAGTCTGTTTTATGAACCTCTCAAGGTTATGGCAGCACATGAATCATCGAGGTTGCTTGCATCCTTGAGGAAGGAAGGCGTTCCTGTCCAGAGGCTTATTGTAAATCAAATTCTACCTCCATCTGCATCGAATTGCAAGTTCTGTGAAATGAAGAGGAAGGTGCATCTGATATTTTCTGAACATGCGAAACTGTTTCTTATGTTCATGGCCTGATAATCACTACTTTAAGTATTTGACTTTCATGAAAACTTCTCTATCCAGTTTCAAAAGGTTATCAATTTGACAATCCAGTTGTCAAAACATTCTCAATAAGACAATTAGCCTTGTTTTTTGTTATCAAAGATTCAGCATCAGCTTTGTGGATTTTGCAGGATCAGAATCGAGCACTAGATATCATCCGGAAAGATCCAGAACTTGGCCGTTTGAGCACAATTCAATCACCCTTGTTTGATGTAGAGATAACAGGTGTTCCAGCTCTCAAATTTATGGGCGAGTTACTTTGGAGATAAACCTACTTTTGGGATACTGACATTATGAAGTAATCTGCCCCATCAGAAAACCGGTCTTTTTTAGACATTCTTCCGTCTGTGTTTTAGAACACACAGATCAGTCAAGTTTGATCAAGATCCGAGGAAGATGGAATTGTCTTTAGTCTCAGATTGTCTCGATTAATCCAGTCAAGTGGAGAAATCATGTGGGACATACAACGGAAGTTTTTTATTATTGGCAATCCAATAATGGGTAACTTAAAAGTGGTCTTGTTCATCTTGCTCCCCTGTTGAGCAATAAATTAAAGGGATCTGTTGTAACATGAGCTTTTAATGGTCATCCTTCAATATTATTAGATCGGAGTTTTTCTTTTCTAATACTTGTAGTTCCTATCACTAGGTCAGGATTTGTCTTTTCAGTTGATTTTTTAGAGTCAAAATGCATACATCTTGATTGTGACTGGGAATATTTTGTTGTATTTGAGTTACTTTACCCTTCATACTTGAAAGGAGCATGATTAACATTTAAACTATGGCAGTCATAAAGTTCTAATGTTTCAATGATATTATGCAGGACTATCTTCTATATGTAACATGCATTACACGAATACAAAATCTTATCCATAGCAAATAACCATGTACTCCAAGGCCGTGGAGATGGCAGTGGCTTTTGACTCACATTTTAGATTGTGAACGAACTTATGAACCAGTGGTTTTACTTGAACTGGCTTTACTCTTGAAATTATAATACGTACAGCTGCAGTTTGTCTGCGACACTTTGCACTTAAGGTGATTAATTATCAGATACAGATATTTTTTTTACATAGAGTAGAGTGCAAAATGTGTTGTGCACACAAAATCCGGCTACACTTAAATTGGTTGAACTGATTCAAATATATCGGGCAGTAAACCTTCTTCCTGAGAATAAATCTTCAACTGAATAGCAGAACCACTAACATGTTTATGTTTCATTTCCTGCTCATTAATTCAACAATGCACGTGTATATTCACAATCTGTCGAAACACACACACACAGAAGATAATCCTGGTGCCTTGTTCCATGAGTTTCTATCTATTTATCATCTCATCTGGGTAGATTAGAATGAAGATAATCACTGTACACAAAACATCAAGTTTTCTTTCATATGTTTACACAGGAAAATGAATTTTGAGCTGTCCCAGCTCAACGAGAATCATACTTTTCCTTCAATAACTTCAACGTCTATGATTAATCTGTTTTTGTGCAGAAAAAAGTTGGAGATGTTGAATCTACTTCTTTTGGTAAATGATCATTAAGGTGAAGGCAAGGATGCGACCAAGTATACCAGTTATGAAGAGCAAGAATAAGCAAAAATACCAATCATTGAGATCATAACCAGCACTCAGAAGTGAGCCACACCTTGTTATGAGCCACACTCCGTAATATCTGCAAGAGATTAAGACTGAACCAGGATAAGTTGATTCACTAAAGAAGAGGGTGTATAATAAGCTAACCTTTTAGCATTTGATATGACAAATGCTTCCAATGCCCATTTACTGTAGCATAATCCAGAAATGAGTTCCATAAAATTGCCATCATCTTTCTGGATTGCTATCAGAGTTAAGACAACAGGAAGAAGCACAGACCACTGATAACACAGAAGATGTGCTGTAAGTGAAATGGAAAGAAATTGATGCAAATAAGCATGAGCGCCGTTTCTATATGAGATTCATTGATAATTGACATTGTTGAGCTACTAATTATAAAGTGAATGCGGCTCCAAATGCTTACCAGTTGTGCAGGACCAGGTTCAAGGCAAATAGCCAATGCATAAGCTATGCCAGTAACACAGTACACCAGACATAGTAAAACTACATAATTGTCCGTCACACTTGATCTTGGATTGTTGAAGAAGTAGAACATGGACAGATACACAAGTGGCTTGACAATTGTATTCAAATGATCAATTGTGTCTTTAGCAAGAAAGTAAGCCATGCTGCTAATACCAGAACTACTTTCTCTCCAGTAATGCAGTTTGTCCAGGGCAAACGATCTCATTGCAGCAATCTTGCACAGGAGAGCTGTAGTCAATCAAATGTTGACACTGGTGAGAAAACCTTATGTGGAAGGTTACTTCATTAACAAATCTAGATGAGCATCTTGTGCTACATTAACGACCTTTAAGGGTCAAACAGTTTATCTTATAAACTATAAGGGCAATCAAAAATTACCAGCACCCGATAGAAACCCAGGTAAGTCACCTGGAAATCCCAAACTTACAGAAACATAAATCTAGTTCCTAAAGGAAACCATGGCATTTGTAACATTGTAGAAGATTTTACTTACAAACTGCAATGACGGTGTATGTGTAACCGGACACCCCAAAATTTTCGTCTCTCACTTTAGCTAATGTGCCTAAGCAGATTCCAGCTAGCAACAAAATCAAATAATCTACTGCCTGTGTCCTTGCTTCTCGCAGCCTCTGCTTACCAATCCTGAAACGGAAGGTTAAGGATTTTTCTTTTCAGATAATAATGAAGGCATCTTGGTCATGAGGAACAGTCCCGAGCAAAATTCTCCTCCAGAGAGTACATGTTCTGATAGTTTAAACACTTGAAGTTCGCATGGTTGGAAATACCTTATGAAACTATTTACTTGCAGGACTGAGCAAGAATAAACATGAAAGTAATGAGATTGTGCTTACCTTCCGAGGAAATATTTGTACTGTAGAAGGATACCAGGAGTTCTCCGTCCAGATAAATCACCAGCATTCAAGAACTTATATTGAAAATTATCTTTTTTAGTCTCCACGTTGGACCTGACATCCTGCCATAACTCTCCTGCAAAAGATTCTTCTTGCGATCCAGCATCACTTGGCCTTCCTCCGTCAGCTGAACTATCACTTGACGCTCCCAGCTGTTCAGCATCCTGCAACATATCCGCAGGAACTGGGTAGCCATTGTGAAGCATCCACCTGATGGGAAGTTCTTTGTAGCCGATTCCAGAGGTTGGTTTCACTATGCCCTCCAAAATGTCAATGAAGTGATCTGGAGGATTCACACGCTCGGGCACTGTAATCCCGAGCCCTTTAAAATATTCTTCAACTTTCTTTACCGGTCCATGATACACTGTTAAGCCACCCTTGGCTAGAAGTATTAAATCATCGAACATCTTGAACAAAGCATAGCTGGAGCAGTCCGAGAATGAAAAGAAACCAAGGGAAAAACAGGGAAGTACTCAGAATGTCAAGCAGAAGCGGAAGAATGGTGGAATATATTGGCCAAAAGAGAAAATCAGTGCAAGTTGATAGAAGTTGAAACGAAAGTGAGAACCTTGGTTGGTGAACGACCATGCAAATGTTAACTCCTTCGAGCGCTTCACGCCGAAGAGCTCTAAGCAGTGACTGAGAGGACGAACTGTCGAGCCCTGATGTGGGCTCATCTAATATCAGCAGTGAAGGTTCCATAACCATTTCAAGACCGACATTTACTCGTTTTCTTTGACCCCCAGATATTCCCCGCTTCTCCACTGTCCCAACAAGAGAATAGCGCACCGCCTGCAGCCCCAGTGACTCGATCACTCTTTCAACAACCAGGATCTTTTCTTGCTTTGGAAGATCAGCAGACAGTCTGCAGTTAACTCCAACGAAAACTATGTTAATCAAAAGAAAATGAAAGATGCAAAAGCAACTACTATTTGTGTGTACCAAGTGCCAGGCAGATGAGATTGTCAAGATAGGTCAACTGAAGTTACAAGCTGTTGGCAGCTATTGAAACGGCTTCAAATTCTCAAGAAAACCATGCAAAACTAATTTCTTCTTAACTTCTTAAACAGATGTAGATACTTAAAAAGTCATTCGGAAGTTAGGATTTAGAACCGCTTACCTGCATCTAGCGCTAAACCAGAGATTCTCCTCCACAGTCAAGTTCCCATGCACAATATCATCTTGAGGCACAAAACCAATAATTTTCTTGTATGAATGGATTGGATCCGGCTTCCCATTTACAAGAACCATACCAGTAACGGTGCATCCACTTCCTTTTCCAGACAAAGCAGAAAGAAATGTGGTTTTCCCAGCACCAGAAGGACCCATGACTGCAGACACTCGGCCAGGTGATAATTTCCCAGTAACACATTTTAGAAGATGTTTGTTTTTACCTTTCAAAGTGAGGGTGAGATCCTTAAAAGCCACCTCAATTGGAGGCCTCTTCCTGATTTCAATATCATTAGCCATGGAAATCACCCCTGATAAGGTCAAGTTCTTGTTCTGCTCCTGAAAGGCCTTTTCCCTCTCAATTTGCCCATATGCATACCTAAACATTTGGCTCTGAGTATGCAACTTGTTACCCTTTAGTGCATTCTTTTTGATATTTTTATCTCCAATCTCCAAATTGAAGCCTTCAGAACCCTCAGGATTAGCCTCAATTTCGTGCAGCATCCTTGTGAGGTTACTTTTGTCGTTTATCGTTCCCGTTGCAGCTGAGCTTGACCCAGACAGTGATGGTAAGGAACCATCATCTGCAAGTTTAACCAATCCTTTTTGTTGTTCCCTTTTAGATCTCGCACGAGAAAAAGTACGTGATAATTGAGAGTGAATATCTATTGCATGCTTCTTGGCAATGTCTTTTGCAGATTTCCATTTTTCACGTGCTTGTACTGTTTCTCTTACTTCTTGAACTGCTTTCTCCCTGGTTTGTGCTTGTTTTTGTTCTCGAGTTGCAATAACTTGATCAGAACAGTTGTAAATTATGATGAGCAGGAAACTTATCCCAGCCTACATGAAGAGTTTAGATGTTAAAGCACTTGTGTCAGGTATGCAGTAAATGCATCTAATTATTAAATATCAACTTCATTTTCCAAAGAAATCAAACAACTAACTGAATCTGATAGAAAATTTCTGCAATCTATAAACATTTCAAGCAAGCTATCATCTGTAACTACATTGAATTTATCACTTACAAAAACCAAGACGCCATATGCTGTGATATTCTGATTACTTGATTGAGGTGTACAAGTTGCCATTTTAAAGCATCCTGCACTATCACGATTAAGGATTATAAACTGCTGAACTAGCGGGGATTAGCTTTATTAGTTTGTTTCAAACCAATTACATGAAAAATTGATATTCTTTTTAATTTCCTTCATCCCTATGGTGTCAATGTTCTCAATCCTTTCTCTCATGTTTTGAAACAAAATGTAAAGGCATGAAATTAGGACTTTTACTAACCTTTTTGTGATATAGAACCAGTCCTACAGTAATGTCTGAAACGGAAAAAGGGTAGATGCGTAAGTGATAAGGAGACTGAGAACATATCGCCGTAACAAACTTGAGAAAGGAAACAAACGGATGATCAAGATGTTGGCAGAAAGAGAGAATCTGAATGGCATGCAACAAAAAAGAAAAAGCTGTTTTTTGTAAGTTCATATGCAAGTGATGGAAGTTCTGGGATAATTATCAATACCCCCTACTGCAAGGAATTTTTTGGGTAGTAGACGGACAGTATGATCCTGCTGAACAGAATACCTCACTAGTACTCGCTACATCAGCCCAAGTATCTGCTCCACCACAGGTATGGTTTGGCCTCCCAGAAGGCAATTGATATTGGTATCTGCAACATATTTCTGCCAATAAATAATTATGTATCTCGAACAACAGCAATTCAAGTCATGATGTTCAAAACAGGAATGGACTTACGGGTCACATACACCAGTCATTTCATTCAACTTTGAAAGTGGGCAGTAAGCACCCAATGGACATGCTGTAGTGGCAAGATAGCAAATGTTAGCAGGTAAAATAGAATATAAGCCTTCGCTCTTTAAAGCTAGGCAATGAACTCAATATACTACTATGTCACGGAATAAGAACAGCATCATGTTCCTGAGTTCTTCAAGTTTTGCAGAAGCGCATATCATAAACACAATCTATATAGTCCTAGGTAATCTATGCTAAAGAGAACTAGGACAATTGAGATGGGGAAGTCACTGAGAGAAGAGGTTCCTGATAATATTGATGTAAAGAACAAAAGAGGTTCCAGGTACTCACGCAGCATGCAAGTTAGGCCGTGAGGACAAAAGAAACCTTCGCAACAAGGTGCACATTCAGTAGTTCTAACAGGTATTTCTTTCGTACTTTTCAGTTCAGTTTTCACTCCTTTACCAACAGTGCAAGCCCATCCAGGCTCACATCCAGAGACCCATGAGCTCAAATTGCAGTTCTTGTTAAGCTGCAAGTAGTTGGCTCTTTTTTTAGCATTCAAAGAGAAACTACTTATGTAGAATTTAATTTCTGCAGCTGTACATAAGCGCTGAGGCATATCTCCTGACCAACAAATTATCAAAAGAAACGTCAAATATAATGTGATGACTTGAAGAAACTTATTTGGTCGTCAAGAGCTTGTATTGTAAATAAAACTTTCAAAACTTTTACTGAACCAAGTTTTCTGCTCCCATGTAACTTAAAAATCCATTCTTCTGTGGATGTTAGGAACCTCCACTCTCAAAATGTGCATAACTAGCCAAAAGCATAATTTTAAATCATTCTGTACCTTTGGTTTTCCTAGCGCACTGGGTTATGAATTGTGGGTCCCTGGAGAAATTGAATGCTCTTTGCCAATCTGCATCCCTGTAGTCCAGAGAAAAAGCATGTAACCCCATTTTGAGAAACCAATCAAAACATCAAAAGGGTAGTGATTATTCGTATACACACACGTCCGTTATGCAGAAACCTAAGTATTTGCTAATATCGTCCCTGAAGACGGAGATAATATTTGACAGACCAACATCGACCATATGCGATACCAACTGTTCAGCAGCAGGATTGTTAACGTAGTCTTGAGCATCTTGGCAAGAGACATATTGTGGCAATATCACCAACCCAAAGAAAGCAACAAAGAACGATGCAGAGAGAAAACAACGATAGGCATTAACATTCTCTCTGTTCATATCGTTGTCCAAAAAGCTATACAGACCCGAGTACTAGGTTAGAAATGAATGTGATTGTTCATAACAAAAACTTTGATCATCAAGTTTGAAGATGCCCAGGTGGTTGATTGACCAAATGAGCAAGCAAAAAGACTGGACTTGAAAGACGTAGACCACAGGATTTGGAGGCAGTAAATGGTTTTTTGGGTCTACGGAGGAAAGAAACGGCAGTGAGGAAGAGTTGGCGAAGTATGAGGACTAGACATGGGATGTTCAGACAGTTATAAAATGGGAGGG
>JANSVB020000425.1:1247049-1257342 GCA_025504935.2 Erythroxylum haughtii | reverse complement strand
TGGAAGTGCCTTGTTTGATCTGAAATTCTGTATAATATGTGTTTTCTCAACGAAAGTTGAATGCCGGACTTAGGTCCGATGATAATGAGTTTCTGATTCAAATATCGCATGTGATTATCTGATATGACATAATCCGTATGTGGTGCATTTCATAAATGCATGCTCAGATAAAGGTGTTGTGATTTGAGTGGCCAATGAAGCGCTTCCACGTAGAGCTTGGCTCCGTGATATATGTTTTGTGTATAGAGCTCTGCTCTGTAATTCTGTTCCGACCGAGCCCTATGGGCAAGTAATTGTGTATACGTATGTGATGGCTACTCGGTCACAACAATAACAACGAATGTGAGTCTCATGCATATAACATTACAAGATTGAATCTAGTGAATGAATATTAGTGAATTATGTGATATGTGCATTTGATTCTATGAACTCATCAATGATGGTTCACTCAATAAGTTCGCAAAACTCACCAAAATTGCAACGTTATCTTTTCAGGACTGAGAGACGACTTTAGCTATCGAGAGGCTCTATCAGCCGTGTAGATTGTGATTGGCAAGAGAAGTCATGGCTCAAAGGTCGGTCAGCTGGGCTTTTTGGACAGATTAGTTAGATTGAGTATATTTTCCTCTTTCATATAGTACCCTGTATTAGTTTTTGATGATGTCCAAAAAAGAAAAAAATGTTGTTGAAAGACATAATGTAGACTTCCGGTTTTGAGAAGCGAAATGAGGAAAAAGTTGGTTTCAAATTATTGTGGTTTTTTTTCTATTGATGTTTTATAAGTGCATTTTGATACGATGACATATGAAGTGATTGTAGTGATCGATTGTGGCGTGCCCTTATCATAAGATATGTGCCGGAATGACCTCTGGGCATTCCGGTGGATACTCTACGATAAGGGGGCGCTACATATCCCCTTCCTTAAGTCAATTAATCTGAGCCCTTTGTTCGATAAGTGAAGAGTGATCTTGGACGACACTTAGATAGCAATCAAGCTTCAACTTTTCCTTTACAAGAAGATCAGAATCATTAGGGTTAAGAGAGTAAAAATTAATTTGCAACTAGTCTTTCCTTAGCTACTTGAGTGCTGGGGGAGTGAAAAGCTTCCAACTTTTTCAATTCTGATTTGATCGGTTTTAGTTTTTGATAGCAAACAAATTGTCTAGAGACAAAGACTTGAACTAATAAACTCCTCTTGATTGCATCATTAAACCCATCCACTTTAACAAGATAATTATTAAATTTAAAAGTATGATGGGTGAAGGACCTCTGGAAAAGACCCTCAATTAGAATTGAGGTATGATTAGGCAAATTGATGGAGCCAGTCCTCATTAACAAGAGCCTTGTCCAGTTTTTTCCAAATAAACCAAGCATCCTTTTATTTATTACTCCACATGAAAAAGTATCCTTCCTGTTTGACATTATTTACTCCCAAATGATCTACACAAAGTTTAAGATCTTCATTATACTTCCTTAGATTGCAATTTTCTTCTGCTTCAGATATGTAAATTGTTGAGTTGAAATCACCAGCTATGATCCAAGGACCAGATAGGTTATTTCGAATGTCTCTTAATAAGGACCATAGACAACTCCTTTGAAAACCAGTATTAAAACCATAAACAAAACAAGAGTGAATAATAGTTCCTTCCAAAATAAAGTGGATCTTTAGATGCATCAGCTGCTTATTGGATAGTAACTCCTCCACTTTAACAAAATTCGCATTGTAACCAATAACAATTATTCCATAATGATGATAACAGTGGTTGGAAAGAAACCAACAAGGACAAAAAATATTCACCTTATTCATATTCTCAAATCTTATTTTAGTTTCCAATAGTACTACGATAAAAGATCCAATCCTCACGACAAAATCTCTTAAAGCATTTAGCTTTTTCAGGCGGTTAATACCACGAACATTCCATATTAGGACTGACATGTCAAAATATTTTACCTTTGGCCACTTTCTTCCTTCCACTTCTCTATATTCTTGTACTGATCACATTTTGAAAGTTTTCTAGCTTGTTTCCCACAGTTTCCTTGTTATTGTAGTAATTAGTACAAGAATTAGTGTCCTCCTCATGTGAAGAATCCATTTTATCACCAAGGGGTTGGATAGAATTTATTGGTACGTCAGCCTCCTTCTAGATGACCCTCTCCCTATCAATAATCTAATCATGTTATGTCATCTTAGCCTCCTCCTGGATGTTCATCTCCCTAAAAATAACTTGATCATGTTCTGTCACCTTAGCATTTAAGGGAGTAGGTGAGCTGTCTCTTTCCATAATTTCTTTTACATTACTTTCTAGATTCAACAGTGATTCATTTGGGCAACTTGGATCAACTTTAAAACCCATTAATTCAACATAATCACCTTTTATAAATACCTTACTGGTTGGTCTCCATACCTTCCTTTATGTAATGACCGAAGGTTTCTAGTTGTAGGAAACATAAATTATATCCTCTTACAAAAAGTTATCAATGTCAAGACTCGTAATTGGGATATAATTAAGGAGCTCCTTAAATTTGTCAACACTGACACATATTTGTGCATAAACAACTCTTTTCCTTTTTGCAATAGCTTCATCCATGCAGAGAGGTTTGCTAATGAAACTAGCCAAGGAACTAAGTCCTTGAGTAGTCCCATATTCTAAAAGTATGCTATGTAAGTTTATCCATAACAGAAAGTTGTGTACTTTAATGTTTTCAAGATTTATACTTAGCTGCCATCTTTGTAGGAATAGAGGAAGTTGTGCTATGTGCCAAGGACCTTCCTCCACAATCTTACTTGCTGCGTCTTGAGAGGTAAAGGAGAATAAAACCATATTATCTTCTGTAAGAAGTACGTTAGTGAGTCCTCTATTCTTCCAATAATTGACTACCTGTTTTTGAATGATAGACAATGCAGGTATCTGTTCCATGATGAATCGCAAAAGGGAGGATTCCCAGATTTTTGCTCCATTCCTCAGGTTCTCGATGTCTGGTACCACAACTGACTTGCCATCAATGACCTTTGGTGGGTTATATTGAAGAGTGACACTAGAGGGCTCTCCCACTACCTATTTCCAGCTTTTTGTTCTAGGGATGATTAAGTGAAGAAGTTATAGGGGAGGGTTGCTTGGGTTGCTGGGTTGTATTTTGAGTGGAATGAGGAGGGAGTGAGACGGAGGAAGAGGGTACAAGGTTATGTTCAGTTTGCTGGTTAAGGATTTGAGTGTGAAGCTAGGCTTATGTTGAGGGGTAATCAGTAGACAAAGGTTAGGCAAATGGAGGGAGGAGGTAGAATGGCCTGAGAAAACTATGTAGAAAGGATTAAGCTTGAAGGAACAATATGGAAAAACCAAAACTAAAGAAAATCAATGTAGTGAGAATTCAAAGCATTTTCTCTCAACGAGCATGATTTTAATTAAACAACTAACTCATTTATATAAAATTATACGGTTCAATATTAAAAAAATCTTTATATTTACTATTTTATAAGTTTTATAAACTTTTTATTAACTTCTTTTTTTTCAAAAATCATAAATACAACAATTAAGATTTTACATAATTGAAATATTAGATTATAAAATATTAAAACTAAATAATTGATATATGATTAAAGAGAAAAGGAACTATTATTTTTAAAATTTTATCATAAACTAACATTTAATAATTAGTGTAGCATATTAACTTAATTATAGAAATTTTGTTAAAGTTTTTAGCTATAAATATCATAAAATAAAAAATTGCCTAATTCGACTCGAAATAATCTCTTTATAAAATTGTAAAAGAAAAATTGTCATCCCTCAATTCTTGTAAAATGAAAAGCTTTATATGTTGAAACAGTCCTTTAGTCAATTAAAAACGGTATTTTTATTAATTAAGAGTAAAATTATAAATCTTTCTACATTTCGCATATTAATAAGATTTACATGAATGATTACTCTTAAAATTTTGATCAGTTCCAGGAGACGAGAATATGAAGACATCTTGAAGTAAACACCTGAAAATAGTGCCGAGTAATCTAATATCTGACAAACTGACCTAATAAGGTAAAATCATAAAACAGTCTGAATCGATGGAAGAAACTTCTGGAACCTCTCTTTTTTTTTATTTATCATAAAGCATAAATATAAAGCTAAACCCTAACCCCCCTGGTTCATTTCTAGCCTCCTTTCCTTATCCTCTCAACACCTGTTTCTTAAAGCTAACAGCTTCTGTAATTTTTGTGGGAGAAGAAAAATGGCGACTGCAAATGCAATCTCTACTGCTTCCATTTTCTGCTCTCCCAAACAGGTACTACTCCTACTCCTACTGGTTATTAGGTCCTCATTACTTGAGGAAAGTGGTAGAGAAAACTGGAATGTGATTGTTAAATTTAGGATTCTCCCCAAGTTCCTAGCTTTGTACTGTAAATGATTAATTTCAGCCAATTGTGATATAACTGTTTATGCTTTTGCATTCATTTAGGGGGTTCTGAGAAGGCGAGTGAATCAAAGAGTAAACTACGGGCAGCCGGCCAGAAGATTTATGGTTAGAGCTAATGCAAAGGAAATTGCTTTCGATCAGAAGTCGAGGACAGCTCTCCAGTCTGGGATTGATAAGCTTGCTGATGCTGTTGGGCTTACTCTTGGTCCCAGGGGTAACTATTTTTTTCAACCTTGTTGCCCATGTTTGAGACATTACTTATCTTGGGTATAGGATGGATGGAGAGCTAATGCTTCTCCATATGCTGTTTGGATCAAATGTCCTTTACCATGTCTTGTGAGTTGCGAAGCTTTGCTTCAAAATTGTTCTCGTCCTTTATTGGTGATGTTGCTTTTATTTACAACAATTTCTGAATATGGGAAAGGATTAATGAATGTTTTATGTGTTTTGCAGGGAGAAATGTTGTCTTAGATGAATTTGGGAGTCCAAAGGTAGTCAATGATGGGGTAACAATTGCCCGAGCTATTGAGTTGCCCGATCCCATGGAAAATGCTGGTGCAGCTCTTATAAGAGAGGTGGGGCTTCCTTATCAATGTTCACTCACTGTTAATATATTAGCTAAATTGTAATGGCTGTATCATTCGTGTATTTACTGGTTCTGTGTATTGGGTTGCAGGTTGCCAGTAAAACTAATGACTCTGCTGGTGATGGAACAACAACTGCATCAATCCTTGCAAGAGAGATGATTAAACTAGGATTGTTGAGTGTCACTTCTGGTGCAAACCCTGTCTCAATAAAAAAAGGTATTGACAAAACTGTACAGCGCTTGGTGGAGGAACTAGAGAAGAAGGCTAGGGCTGTAAAAGGTCGTGATGACATTAAAGGTATTTTAATTTATGTGAGGATTATATTGTGTTTCTTTTTATCAATGATTCGGCAATTTGTAACTGGTATTGTACTGTGTTCGTAGCTGTCGCTTCCATTTCTTCTGGGAATGATGATCTTGTTGGGACTATGATTGCTGATGCAATTGACAAGGTTGGGCCTGATGGCGTCCTGTCGATAGAGTCGTCATCTTCATTTGATACAACAGTAGAAGTTGAAGAAGGAATGGAGGTGTGCATGTGTTGAGAAGTTCATGATTTACACTTATTATTGATTTATTGTTATCTTCTAACTTTACCTGCTTATACCCTTGACTTTCTTTCTTGTTTTTGTTTGATGATTGCAGATAGATAGGGGTTATATTTCCCCTCAATTTGTGACAAATCCTGAGAAATTGATTTGTGAATTTGAGAATGCAAGGGTTTTGGTGACGGATCAAAAAATTTCAGCCATAAAGGATATAATTCCTTTGCTTGAAAAGACTACTCAATTGAGAGCTCCTTTACTGATAATTGCGGAGGATGTTACCGGTGAGGCATTAGCTACCCTTGTTGTGAACAAGCTCCGGGGCATCCTCAATGTTGCCGCCATCAAGGCTCCTGGTTTTGGTGAAAGAAGAAAAGCTATGCTCCAAGATATTGCCATTTTGACAGGTAGGAAGATGTTTTTTTGGAAGCAATCTGGTACTATTTTTTGTAAAGGTTTAGTGTATGTGCTTTGGCTTCATATGATTCCCCTTTATTTGTTGGCCTAATATTGTTGATTAATTTGGCTATATTATACATATGAACTGCTGTTTTTTTAGCTACACTTTTTGATTGAAAGCCAGATGTTCAATTCCTGTGCGCTATAGACTCTGTTAGGAGATAGTGTTACAGTCTAAATGTACCACATTGGCAATAACAGAGGTTGATGTGGGGTTTATAAGCTTATGGGCCCTTACACCGTTTAAGCTAGCTTTTAGGGTAGGTTCTCCCATAAGACCTGTAACACATAGTTTATACTTTCAGTAAAAGCCAGCTAATGTTTTATTTGGATTAGTCTTTTTCTAAAAATGACTTGGGCATTGGTCAATATTCATCTGCTGATTGGGGTTCCTCAGGTTGACCCATCTTTCTACATTTTCAGGGGCTGAGTTCCAAGCCAATGATTTGGGTTTGCTCATTGAGAACACATCAGTTGAACAACTTGGCTTGATTAGGAAAGTAACGATAAAAAAAGATTCCACCACCATTATTGCTGATGCTGCATCTAAGGATGAATTACAGGCTAGGATTGCGCAGCTGAAGAAAGAGCTGGCTGAGACAGATTCTGTTTATGACTCTGAGAAATTGGCCGAGAGAATTGCAAAACTTGCTGGCGGTGTTGCTGTTATCAAAGTCGGAGCTGCTACAGAAACTGAGCTTGAGGATCGTAAACTCCGTATTGAAGATGCAAAGAATGCAACTTTTGCTGCCATAGAGGAAGGGATTGTTCCTGGTGGTG
This sequence comes from Erythroxylum haughtii, assembly GCA_025504935.2. NCBI lineage: Eukaryota > Viridiplantae > Streptophyta > Magnoliopsida > Malpighiales > Erythroxylaceae > Erythroxylum > Erythroxylum haughtii. The sequence goes on along the minus strand of JANSVB020000425.1, from coordinate 1,250,565 downwards.
GGGCTGCATTGGCTCATTTATCAACTCTAGTTCCTGCAATTAAGGACAAACTTGATGATGCAGATGAGCGGCTAGGTGCTGATATTGTGCAGAAGGTAATACATCTCTGTTCATATGTAGGGGATAATTTGTTTACTAGAATTGACGTTTTTACATTTGAGAATAGAACAATGAGATAAAGAATCTGGAGCCTGAGATCACTTTTTCCTGCACGAAAGCTTCCTTAAAATCATTTTCTATGAGCTTTTATATGGTTTTTTCTGTTCTCTTTTATGTTGATTCTTGCTTCATATGGACTTGGCTATTTGTAGGCATTGGTAGCACCGACATCATTAATTGCTCAGAATGCCGGGATTGAGGGTGAAGTAGTTGTAGAGAAGGTGAAGGCTAGTGAGTGGGAGATTGGCTATAACGCTATGACAGACAAGTACGAGAACCTACTGAACGTGGGAGTAATTGACCCAGCAAAGGTCACAAGATGTGGTCTCCAGAATGCAGCGTCGGTTGCTGGAATGGTCCTTACTACTCAGGCCATTGTCGTTGAAAAGCCAAAGCCCAAGGCACCTGCAGCAGCTCCTCCACAAGGGCTCACCGTTTAGACACAGAAATATAGTAGCTAAGATTTGTACTTGAAGAGTGTTCTGTCGGCGGTGAATGTGGTGAGCAGATAAAGAAAAGCTTGGTTCAGTGATTATGGAATGTTATATTATTAGATGCGAGGATCTGGAAAGCTTGTAATCAGATTTTTGGCATATAGAGTTGAAGTCCCGTTTCCCATTTCAGCAATATCTACGGTGCATGGATGTTGTCGTAAGTGTTGAGAGAGAAGTGGACGCTCCCAGAAACAACCGGGAAAAGAAAACAAGCCAAAGAATAGAGTAGGGATCCTCTGATCACTTTTATACTGTCAAATCCTGTTTAATTTGCAAAACGATGTCACTAGACAAGACTAGCTTGGGCACCCTCTAAACTTGTGTTCAATAATAATATAGGGTTAAATAAAATACTAAAATTGGACAAGATTTGAAATCCAATGAATGGTGATTTCTATATGAGAAGGCTTTTAAGTATGGAAGTTTCTTTGCTGGGGACAACAACAAATTAAGGAAAATTGGGTTTGTTGTGAGGAAAATTCTTTCGAACTTTTCAGGTTTAATAGGTTCAAATATGATTTTTAGGGTTTCTACTTTTAATTTTAAATTTTAAATTAATAATAATTAAATAATTTCTAATGAGTTACAAAAATAAATTGTCGGGAAATTAAATTGGAATTTGATTTTGCTTTGATTTTAAATGAATTATAAATTTATACCTTTTTGTAATTTTTCTTAAATTGTTTGTGAAGTTATTTCATCATAAGTCCATGTGTTTGGTTTTTAATAGTATTTACATAGATACTACAAGTGGAATAGAAAAAGTTAGGTAAAAATTTAATCATGTTAATTATTATTATTATTGTTGTTGTTATTTATTTTTGAAATATTTACCACCTAAGACTATTCTACTGCTCTTTTTTCTTATCCATAAATTGAACTAACAATTATGATAAGCACGAGAATGAAAGTTTCTATAAATACAGGTACAAGCATGAAAACAAAAGCTTCTATAAATGCAGATATTCCTAATATATTGAAACTCATTATTTATGGATAAAGAAAATTCGTTTCAACATAAAAACAACAAAAACTAGAGTATATATAGTAATGGATTCAAAATTATAACCTAGCATCACCTATTGGTTCTGTACCTGATTCATAACTAGAAATTTTTTTTGATCCTTTGTTAATCTGGGATAAAATTTTAGAAATTAGAAATGCTAATATAGAAATGATACTTGATTTTGTTATAATGGGATTGAATTTTTAGTAATTTAATTAAAAATTTTTAAATTTTAAATTATAATTATAATTAAATATTGATTAAGTTTAATAAGACTTAATATATCATATTTATCTTTATTTACTAAATATTTTATTTAATTTACTTTTTTAAATTTCACTAACTTGTTTAAAATATTTTTTCTCTCTTTAATTGTGCTTTGAATGTATCGCTAAGTTCCTAAATATGTAGGTGAAAGATACAAATTGTAATTATTAATTATATTCAGGATTAGATAAACAAAATTTATCCTATTTAATTTATCTTCATTTAGCTATTACCGTTTACTAACTTATTATAATCACTTAAATATTAGCAATATTAAATTGCTTTTCAATAATTTTTTAGTTTATATTTTTTATAATTCAATCATTTCATCCATATTAATGTTTATTCTATTTAATCTAATCATTTTTTTTTACATCATTAGCAATTAATTCAATTGAGGGTGAGTTTTGGAGCAACCGATAAAGTTACTCCTTTGTGACTATAAAGTTATAGATTCAAATCAAGGAAATGACTTCTTTGTAGAAATACTACGGGAAGGTTACATACATTATGACCCTCCTCAGACTCCCGCAAAGCGAGGAGCCTTGTGCACTGGGTATGTTGACTTTAGTAATTAATTTAATTAATGATATTTGAAAACTTTTTAAAGCATCATTCTACTTTAGTTAAAGATTTTTCAAATCAATATTAGTTAAGAATAATGAAATATTCTCCCTAATCACTTTAAGATGATGAATCTCATATTGAATATTCAATTACCTCTATATAGTTGATATATATCTAATTACCTACTGATTAAGCTGACGAGATTATGTTATAAGTAGTATCAAAATATAAAAATACTTATATGAGATATTTTAAACATCTCAAGTCGAAGAATTACTTTTATAATTATCGTAATAAGAATTTTTATAGACATACAAGTAATGTTTCAAATAAAATTCTTAGCAAAAAGGTCACTTTTGTAACACCCCACACCCGAGTGACCCGAACCCGATATCGTTGGTGATATCCGAATCCGTGCCCCACGAGGGTGACGTACTACATCAGTCGGTCGGTAAAACTTGGTATACTTTTTTTTTAAACCGTTCATTCCATGTTAAAAGGAAGCAGTTTCAGTCATTTCACAAATACGCGGAGCAAGCAGTAAACAGTAGTAACACAATCATTTAATAATATTTTACAGTAACCATAGAGTACAATTACAAATCAGTTACAACAATCGCGGACTACAAACTTAGGAAACACAAAGGCAGACGCGAACTGATCCCGACCTCTATCTCAACTTGCACCCAGACCTACTCCCGTGTCAAACGGGGTACTCTTCTAGTCCTGAAAAATATATTGCAATTTTGGATGAGTTTGCGAACTCAATGAGAAACCATCATCGATGGTTCTCCCAATTCATGCATCACATAATCAATTCACAGTAATAAAGCAGTTGTAGTAATGCTACAGTCTACAGTCACAGTAATAGACAGTCACAAGACAGTAATCATGCAGTTATAGTCACAATAATTTGCAGTAGACAGTCACAATCAATCCCAGTAGACATACAGTCATTTCAGGCATTCAGTACAGTATGCAATGCACATGTGACTCTTTCCAGTTATTACAGTGTTGTGACCG
>JANSVB020000425.1:1226557-1244442 GCA_025504935.2 Erythroxylum haughtii | reverse complement strand
AATTTAGGTCTTAAGTGCAAGAATAGGGGACGACGGCAACAACTTTTGGAAGGGGATTTTTTTTATCATAATCAAAAAAGTGCTTTGAGTTTCCTGCCTAAATTGGGAGGCATTCAACCAAACATCCTTTGCTTCACTAAAAACTATGCAAGCTTTTCTTGCGTTAGAATCAAACATGATCTAGGTATTCTAAGGTGCTGTTTAGTTGGTGGAGAAACGACATATCTTTTCTATTCTATTGGCACCTTTTGTAAATTCTGTTTAACACTTTGAGATTTGAGAATTGTTCTTCTCTTCTATTTTCAATAATTTCAGGCTTGTCATAATGTCATTACATTATCAGAATACTACTTTCCATGGAGGACTTTATTGTATTTTGAATGGCCGCTATTTTCTCTTTCGTAATTCCTGTGAAATGAAAATTAAGGGACAATATTTACAATGATTTTTTCGTGTCGGTGTCTTTAAACGTATTTAGAAAAAAAAAAAGATATCAAAATATAAAGGCAATTGAATATGTGCATAATTAGGAAAATTTCGAAATTTATAATATATAGCAAGAAGCTCTCTTTTCCTCCTTTTTATTCTTTAAATTTTCTTGTTTTATTAAAAAAATTCCTTATCTTTGTTATTTTAAAATTTTAACAGGCTTTATTTTATTTCTTGAAGTGAAAATATTAAAATTTTATTTCATGATTGTACTTATTGTTGTTAAATTAGGTTGTTAGGAAAAAAAATAGCACACCTCTCTAAAAAGTCAAATAATTCTTCAAATTGCAGTTATAAGAATAAAAAACTAAACGATGAAACAAACATCCAAATTTAACGTTAAAAAAAGCCCTTTAATGTAGAGGGAAAAAACTACAGAATAAACCGATAAATAAATATAGTAAACTCAATAAAAATTGACATAAAAAGTTGATCTTTTGTTCTTTATCCGACATCTTTTCAGGTTTTGAAGAAACATCATCCTTCATTTCTCTGTCTACATCAATAAGATCAAAGAGATCCCTATAATACAGAAAGTCTTCCATCATGGGCCTCCATATCGAGTAATTTGATGATGTTAACTTGACTGTAGATCTACTTCCACCTTCCATTATGATGGCTTTGATATCACTTATTCGGAGAAAATAATAGAACTTTCTAAAAAGTCAACTGAATATCAATGATAAGAAATAACTCTTCAAATTGTAGCAGCAAAACAATACAAGAATAAGAAACTAAACGATGAAACAAACATCAAGATTTAACGTAAAAAACTCTAATATAGGGGAAAAATCATGAGACAAGCCGAAAAATAAATCCACTAAACTCAATAAGGACTTACATAAAAAGTTGATCTCTCATCCCCCAAACAACAAGTTGTTTCACAAAATTTTTGAATTGAAACCAAAGTTGATATCACCCTCAAATTAATCCCAAAAACAATCAGATAAGGATGAGAATCTAACCCTCTTTGCCTTCTCTCTATTTTTCTCACTTTTAGACATTGTGACAGCACTCATTATCTCTTCTTTATCTCAAGTATAGATCAAGGCTCTAATGAGCCATTTATAAGCTCATCTAACTTACAATTCAGAATCTTAATTGAACTTAACTAACTAGATCACATCTTATCATAATCAGATTACTTCACATCATCCAATAAGATAACACTCTTATTTAAATAAGACTCTATTTGGTAGGATTTATCTATATCACTACTAACAAGATAAGAGATTATATCTAACTAAGAATGATACATCCCTACTCACAAAGATCTTCACCATCTTCAGATGATCCTCCTATGTGTTATTTATGTTTTAGAGTTGATATCTATCTATTATAATCTTATCTGCTACATCATCTAAGATCTCAAAATAGGGCTGGATAGTCAATAGTGATTTCAAAAGTCCATCTTATTTAACGAAACTCACATTTTGCTTATTCTAAATTTATTTTAAGTTTATCTAAAAAATGAGTGTATATAGTTGGCTCAAATTTAGTCCACGTTGTTGCAATACTCTTCCCGTTCGCTAGCATTTCTATCCTTCCTAACAACCAAAATTCTGCTCCATTTGTTGCCACTGAGATTTGCAGGTTGCCATCAGTGGTGTTGTCAAAGTCATCCCCAAATGTTTCTGGTTGTCAAATAATTAAAATGTCTCGCACATTGGCCATTATAGTGATAAAGGATCAATTAAAACATATTGCAAAAGAGGAGCGTATCACCATCTGCTTCTTGTCAACTTGGCTTATAGAGTTTGGTTGAAGTTCTTATTAGACATGGATATTACCAAGAATGGTAGAACAACTAAAGATGTAACTACTGAAGCTATTTGAGATGTTGGAAGTTTAAGTGTATGTGACATAGGTTCTAATCCATACATTGCTGCCATTGCAAATGCAAATTCTTCTATAGTTGTTCCTTTGTTAAGACCATTTCTCGATATTTCAAACTTTGAAATATTTGATGGAAATAATTTAAAAAGATGGCTTGAAAGGATTTTCTCAAGTATGGATGTGTATGGTGTAGCATTGCCTTTATAAAATTTCAAATAGAAAAAATTGAACACTAGAGTCAGGCCAATTAAGAGATATAGGATTCAATAATTGTTAAGTACACAATTGAAAAAGTGGAAAAGCAAAAGTTCATAATTGGTAAATTTTATCAGTGGGAGATGACGGATAATAAAGACATCAAATCTCTAATTAACAAACTCCATAAGCTTCTAAAGGATCTCAAAGTTGAAAACATCAATCTGCAAAAATAATTTATTGCAGGTCTATTAATTGAAAGCTGCCTAAATCTTGAAATGACTACAAATAATAGCTAAAGCATAAAAATTGACAATGGTTATCACCAGATCTGATTATGCACATGATAAAAGTGCGGGGATGTCTTGCTAAAGTGATGATGCCTAATCCTAAAAAAAAATAAAGAATATAGGCTTAAAAACTTCTGATTGCATGGTTATTTGTTGTGCTAATAATAATGTTGTTTATAGATTTCTTATTTTGAAAAGTGATATCATTGATAGTAACACTATCATTGAGACCAAGTATGCATAATTAGTTATGCTAATAATAATGTTGCTTATAAATTTCTTATTTTGAAAAGTGATGTCATTGATAATAACTATCATTGAGACAAAGAATGCATAATTTTTTGAACATATTTTTTCCACTTTTTGAGAAAATTTCTTGTGTGCCCACTGTTACTATTGATTGTGCAAACTCTAACAAGTTGTTGAGAAGGAGCAAAAGACCAAGAAAAGAATTGTTCAAAATTATCCTTTATTATTTTTTGATGCAATTTCTTCTTTTGATGCACCATTTTACAAAGAAGTCATTAAAAATAAGCTTAACTTTATTTTAAAAAATAAAATTTGAGATTTAATAGACTAACCACCAAGTGCTAACCTATTGGTTGCAAATGAATTTCCAAAAGGAAATTTAAACTAATGGTTCTACTGAGAAATATAAAGCTTGTTTGGTTTCTAAAGATTTTACTAAAAACGTGATATTGATTATTTTAGTACTTACACACTTGCAACTAGAATTTCATCAATTTTGTATTTTGATTGCTTTAGCTTTTATCCATAATTTATTTATTCACAAAATCAATGTCAAAATTACATTTTTAAATGGTAATTTCAATGAAAAAATTTGTATGGTACAATCTAAAGGTTTTTACCTGGTTTGAAAACAAAGTTTGTAGATTGCAAAAATATTTGTATGGTCTTAAACAAGCCCTAAGTAGTGAATGAAAAATCTGATTAAGTTCTATTAAGTGAAGATTTCTCTTCTATTGTAGTGGTTAAATATGTGTATACTATAGTTATTGATGGAGAATGTATGATTATTAGTTTATATGTGGATGACTTACTTATTTTTGTTACTAGTATTAATGTTGTATGTAGTACTAAAAACTTCTTATCTTTACTTTTTAATATGAAAGATACGGGGGAAGCTTGAGTGTTAAAATAATAAGGAATTCATCTGGTGTAATGCTATCACAAAACCATTAAGTTGAAAATTTATTAAGAAGTTCAATTTTTTCGATGTGAAACTAGTTTGTACTCCTTATGATACTAACACTCTTTTGGTTAAAAATAAAAGTGATATTGTGGCTCAGTTTGAGTATGCTTAAATTTTTATGCGTCTGATGCATTTAATAAACATTACATGATTTGATGTAGCTTATGATGTGCGTAGATTGAGTAAGTATACTCATAATTTGATATATTGAAATAAAAAAGTCAAAGTCTAACATATCTTAATATACAAGGCAGGCTCTTGTTTTGTAAGAATTAAGAGAAGATTATAATATACGCAGTTTTATTTATATTTAAAAAATGCTATTTTTGTGATTGAAACTTGTAATTTAGTGACTACAAAGAGTAGTCGTAGCTCACTCTATTATTTTATATAATGAAATAAGAAGGACAATTGTTATTATAAAATAAAATTAAAAAAACTCTTTATCTAGAAGAAGCATCTCAATTGTAAATTTAAAATGAAAAAAAAAAAGAATAAACTCATTCAAAAAAGAGGTTCGCCTACTCCATAATGACAATAATTATGATAGATGGCGCGACGAATGTGATTGCGCCGAACCTTTCGAAATTGCAAATGAGAAAGCCCAAAGCAAGGCACCACAACCATTTAAAGTCAACTGCCTCTTTTTCTTCGATCTGCGTAACTAAACCGTGCATATAGCTGTTTCATTAATTCAGCTTTAGATTCGAGGACAACAATTCATTTTGTAAAATAATACTTAATATATTGTAAAAATAGTGGCTTGAGTATTGGTTTGGAAAGCCATTGTTTTATTCTTAAAACCACATGGCATGCCATGGACAGGGAGGTGGCTTCCTCCGTTTTTTTTTTTTTTGACCAACGGTGGCTTCCTCCGTTGAACGTCAATTCAAAACGGAGGGACCATCTGTTCATGCTTTCTTATGTTTGGTTATCATTACATAAATCTACATCAAAATTGAACATGAATCTCCAAGCAGTAGGTAGGTCCCCGGTTCTCGTCTCATAAATTTCCAAAGGAGCATGCGTTTATGATTAGATTGTTATTAATCAAATCATATTAAGCCACGACATTATTTCTTTATCTCAGTTGTGTCGTCCATATTATTACCGATTACTCTTAATTTCCGGTATGCAAAAAGACAGAAAAAGAAAGCTATGACTGACATGATTGTGCTTTTACTTTTACTTTTGTTTTCTTTGCTCGTGCCATGGAAGTCGGAAGTCCTAGTTAGACCGCAATAGATGGATCCCATTCCAAAGATTAGTTAAAAACGGTTTTTATTTTTAATAACTTAGAATGGGCAAAAAGTCTTGGGATGACGGGATTTAATAATATGGACCATTGGGATCTAATTGAAGGCGGTTTTAGTTATAGTTTAGGAAAGCAAAGCCTTGGAATGAGCAAGCAGAGATGTTTGAAGTCTCAACCAATGTATGATTTCTTTATTGACCCATTCTATGATTTCCTTATTGACCCATTCCTAGCTTTCTTTCTGGAATTTTTACTATTCATCCCCGGTACGACTGAAATTATTTTGAGCCCATGCATAAAATATCTTTTATCGTGCTAAGGTAACACAACATGATATCTATATATATATATATAGGACTCGGTTGGTCCACCTCGGAGGCATGAAAGTGATACACTAAATAATGGTACCATGTTAAATCACCATTGGATCTCTTTTCCTAACCTCGTAGTCACGAGTTCAGCTAGTGTTAGGTGTTGTCGGTAGTTAGATTAGATTGACTATGCTTATTCTAGTTTCATTACAAACTATCGATCGTTTGTCTAAATTAGAAATTGTACTAATTGAATGAAAGTAGATGATATTTAATGTAAAATCTTCCAGTTTTTTTCTATTTAGTAAAATAATGTGGAAGATTTGTTTCCTAGAAGTACTTTTTATTGAATAGTTAGAATAGCTCAAACTATATTTGTTTATTCTGTACATTTTTTCTCTTCGTGTACGTAAGGAGCAACCTAACTCTTGTAGATCGACAATGTACAAGTCTCACATGGTTGAATGTCTTTGTCTGATCCATCCTCCGTAAGGGAATGGAACAAAATGAGAGTAATTTGGGTTATTCGGTGACTGAGCCTTCTTGGTTCACTGTGAAGATTATATTAAAAGGGCTGGTTAAACTCCTGTACGAATTTTACGCCAGTTACTAGATGATATTAGGGTGGGAGATATAACTAGTTAATTCCTAAAAAGAACATTTAAGTAAAATTCTAAATGATTAATTACCAAAAAAGCCTAACCTTTCTTTAATTTTTAATTATAGTCCGAGCTTTAAAATTAAAGATAAAATATTTAAATATTTAATTTTTTAAAATTATAGCCTAAACTTCAAAAAATAGTAATAAAATATTTAAATTTGTAATTTTTTTCAATTTTAAGCCAATGTTAGTGTTTTCGTTAAATTTGCTAACGTAGCTTGTCATGTGATTTAAAAATCTTATCAATTAATACACATAAGTTAAAATTAACACAACACATAAAGATTAATGAAACGACGTTATTTAATCACATAATTAAAACGTTGTTGTTTAAAAATAACTTAAATAAGATTATGCAGTCCTGAAGACCTTACACTTTAATTTTAATTTTTTCTTCATTTTTAATTTGTTCTTTCGAGGCCTTCACCTTTAGATATTTAGATTATGTAGCTTCGATGCTCTCATAATTAGGACATTAAAAAAACGAACTAAAAATAAAGAAATTAATGATGTACTGCGCTGTAATGCGAGAGTAATTTGGAGTGTTAGAAAAATAAACAGAAAATAAAAGACTGATAATATCAAGAGAACGATATGTAACATTAGGCAAGAATTAAAGAAACTTAAAAGTATAAACATTTTATTGGCACCTTTTTAAGTTTAGGTTAAAATTAAAAATTTTATTATACTTTTTAAAGTTTAAAGATTAACGTAGGTTATTAACTCAATCCTAAATAATAGAATTCTTTATTAGTCTGGCACTTAAATGAGAAAACAGAAACAAACACAATGGAAACACAATTTATAGCCGCTGATTTAATTGGCGTGAAGTCCCTTTCCTGTTTGATCCTTTCAAAAAGAAAGTGACATCCTTATCCAAGTTCCCCCTTACATGACCACAAAAATTACCGATAGTGCCATTCATTCATATTCGGCCAGGGCCCCACTTTCCCTTCTCCTATAAAATATAAATACCAACACCAAGAGAGAGGTTAATCCCATTATAGGAATTTCAATTCCAATCCAACCCCAAATCAGTAATTTAACGAAAGAAAACAGAGGCTGTTTTTAAGAGACGGACACAGAAGAAGGGTAGTAAGAAATAGACTCGTGGGGGGCTTGTTTTTGCGATGCGTGGACGGGTGACATAGAGATGGCGCGATCCTTCTGCTTCTTGTCATCAAATGTCGGATCGTTGATGCTCTTCTCCGCTACCATAAACCCTAACCGTCTCTATCTCCGATCATAATTATATTTTGTTTCCCGGTCATTCTCGGACTCACCGGAATCAACTCCCCATCGGTTTTTGTACATATTCCAGGTCCGTTTCTATACCTGCATTGCTCTTCGATTACCTCCACCTGCGTTTCTTACGTGTTCAGTGATGAGGTTGTTGATGCTGACTAGTTTCTTTTTTTGTTTGGTCTTCTTTGCATGTGAAGCAGTTGGTTTTGTTTTTTGCTTGGGAAATTGATTTGGAACTTTAGTGTTTGGTTTTCCAGAATAATGACGGAGGTGGCGAAAGTGCTGTACATAGTGGTCGTGGACGATGAAGACAAAAGAGATAATGGAAAAGAGTCGTTTCGGTACACGCGTCCGGTGTTGCAGAGCACTCTGCAACTCATGGGATGTAAAGCTCGTCATGCTTTCAAGGTATATAGACGTATATGTATATGTATGTATAAAGTGGCTAATCATCTTTTTTTAAAATCAGTTTGGCGGTCACTTTAAGATGTTGCCAAGTTGGCAATTAATAGTCTGTGCTTGTGATTTGGTTGAACGGATGTTTTTAGTGGATCTGGCTTTAAATTTGAGTTTGTTTTGTAAGCTTGTAAGTGAGATCGGTCACCTGTTAGCGTATAGATTTGCTTTGATGTTGGATCTGGAGGTAACGTGCTGAATATCGTTTAGCAGAAGTCAATAATTATGAGATGGTTTGTTTCTGTATTGAACTGTTTGGAGTTGTTCTTATTGTGGTTTTGTCTGTCCTAAAATTCATATTGCCTGTGCATATTTGTTACTCTAGGAGTCCACACATGTGGTAGATTTCATGATGTAGTTTCAGTTGGACGTGTTTGTGCTCTTGAAACCACTGTGGTTTACTTCTTCATGCTCCCTTGTCAAACCTACTTAGTTTTTGATAGCTGTGGCAGATTATTGTGTCATCTTCTGTTAGTAATTACATTCTTATTTGTGAATCATGGCCTACGTCATTAGAAGGTTAGCACTTTCACTTTTTAGTAATCTTGGTAGTTGTCAGCTTTTCGTATTGGAATTTGTCGCATTTACTCTCCTCTTTGTCCGATTTCAGGAACATCGTCGTTTACTTGATTTGTTGTGATATTTTCAACTCATATTTCTGCGGGAATTACTTAGTTATTTCATTATGCATTGTCCTTGTTGTTAATTGGTGACACTTTTACTCTCTTTTACAGCCATTGTTTCCGTTGACTAGTTAGACGGTCTGAATTAAACACAATCTATTCTCCTTTTCTGATGACCGTTCTCTTTCTTTTTCCAGATTAGCCAAAGGGTTTTTGAAAAAATAAGAAGTGAATCGTCAATCAACCCTCTGCTGCCAAAAGCAGTGGACACATCAAGCCTTGATTCTTTGAAAGGCAATTCTATGAAACAAGGTGGTTCTTCCACAGTTGGCAACTTGGGTAAAGTACAGGTGGCAAAACATTTCGACTCTGACATGGATGATAAAAGTCTACCATTTGAATTGTATAAAAGGCGTACAACTGTAATTGTTAGAAGAGAAACTTTCTTAAATGTCGTTTGCGATGCTCTTACTGAATATAAGTATGTAGGTCCTAAACAAAGGGTGGACCTAGTTTTGGCATGCAGGTAAAGTGTCAAACTATCACTGTTCAATTAAAATTAGAAGTATTGCTAGGCTTCATTTATGGTGCTCTTTTTCGCAAATACATGGCCTTTATTATATTGTTGTATATACATTGTTGCTGAAAGAACACATTGCGATGCTTTATGGTTTGTGAGGCAAACAGAAATTCGCTACTGGTATGAAGAATAAAAAAATCGTTTCTGTCTTATTCGCTGCTGTAATGCGTTCTGTGCATTGTTTTGCTCAAGTATCTGTGGAGGAAACCCATTTTCTGCCTTTTCCATTTTTAAAAAACATTCTGAGCTAGTATTTTTCCAATTTTCCAGCTTAGTTATGGTTGATATGTGCTTATCATAGAATGTCATTGGAATAGCTGTTGTATATGCATTTTAAATATGTGCTTCTTCTTTACCAGTAAATAGAACCAGATCTTACTTATAAAAAGACAATCCTCCACATTGCTCTGATGAAGGAGCATATGCTTCAATCCTCATTTCTGGGGCAGTTAAGTTACAGAGGATTCTTCTTATTTTTAAAAGTATAAATTGGCTTGTCTACTTCTCTAATGGGTCTGTATTGTGTATTGGAATTAATATACAGGTTGTAATTACTGTAGTGAGACACAATAATTAAACCATTTACTTTGTTCAGATTTGAATTTCATTTGAGTTAGTAAAACACTATTATGGCCTTTTCTTGTTCTTATCTTCAGGCTCTTTGTAGAATGCTCTTTCCTCTTAAGACTCGTTTTCCTTAAAAGTTACCTCACATAGCTTAAGTTCCTGATATTTTGTGTTTTATTACAGAATCAGAGAAAGGAAAGAATCTGTGACAGTGCTGTTGTGTGGGACTAGTGGCTGCGGCAAATCAACTTTGTCTGCATTGCTGGTAACACCTCTAATTTTGAACTAGAAATTGTACTTGTTAGTTTTGCGATTTCCTTTTTTAATTGAAATGAGATTGCGTTTTTGTGAATATACTTCAATATTTCTCTTTCTTTAATGCAGGGTAGTAGGTTAGGAATCACAACGGTTATATCCACTGATTCCATCCGCCACATGATGAGGAGTTTTGTGGATGAGAAAGAAAATCCTCTGCTGTGGGCTTCAACTTACCATGCTGGAGAGTATTTGGATCCATTTGCTGTTGCAGAGGCAAAGGCTAAAAGAAAAGAAAAAAAATTAGCAGGCATTGCAAGTGCACGTCCCAAGGAGGGAGGAGTGGATGGATGTGCCGCAGGAAAATCTCTAGAGGTCAGTAATGGTACTGATCTGATTAGTCCTAAACAAATGGCCATCGAAGGGTTCAAGGCACAAAGTGAGATGGTGATTGATAGTCTTGATCGTCTGATAACTGCCTGGGAAGAGAGAAAAGAGTCTGTTGTTGTTGAGGGTGTTCATCTGAGTCTTAATTTTGTGGTAAGCAATTTGCCTTCCTTTTCTTATGTTACATCTAACCTTTTACTCTAATCTTTCTTCGTTTTTGTATCAACATGACTTATCACCTTCTCCATTGGTATCATTGTCTAGATGGGCCTCATGAAGAAGCATCCTTCCATTGTACCATTCATGATTTACATCACCAATGAAGAAAAGCATCTGGAACGATTTGCTGTCCGTGCGAAGTACATGACTTTGGATCCTGCCAAAAACAAATACGTGAAGTACATTCGGAACATCAGAACAATCCAAGATTATCTTTGCAAAAGGGCTGAGAAGCATCTTGTCCCAAAAATCAACAACACAAATGTCGACAAGAGTGTGGCAGCCATCCATGCAACTGTTTTCAGCTGCCTTCGTAGGCGTGAGGCAGGAGAGCAGCTCTATGATCCTGTCAGAAATACTGTTTCCCTCGTGGATGAGGAATACAGAAACCAGTGTGCTGCCAATTCATTGAGTTCCAAGGGGATGTTTCAGCTTATTCAAAGAAAAGGTTCTTCCAGGCATCTGATGGCTCTTCTTAATACTGATGGATCAGTGGCGAAGGCTTGGCCTGTTGATTCTAATGGGAAGCCCCATTTGGGTATGTTTGACACTGGATTTGGGATCCCAATGTATGGACCACTGCAGATTGGTAAGGCTGAACCAGTTAATCTTCAATTTGGGCACTTTGGGATCAGTGCCTGGCCCACTGATGGTGGCACTAGTCGTTCTGGGAGTGTTGATGAGTCAAGGGCTGATACGACTGACAATGGAAGTAGATATTACTCTTCTTGCTGCAGCTCTCCAAGGATGTCAGATGGACCATCTAAAGAGGTAATTAAAGCGCTTACCATTGTATCTTGATCGAGGAGTACGTGGTTTGTAATTAAGGTTTCAAGGCTGAGACATGACAGAGATCCATGCTTTGTGATCTTTAATTTAATTCTTCTCTTACTGGAATTTTCTTGTGGTAATTTATCAGCTGAAGGAGGATAATTCGGTGCATGGTAGTGATGAAGAAGCTGATGATCCACCTGAGGTTGACAGTGATGATGATTTTACTGATGATGATAATGTCAATGTTCTTGAAGAGGTTAGCCAACTAGCTATTTTATTTATTCATTGGCATTAACGTGCACCACGCAAGCTGTTAGGAAAAATGCGAATATTATTATCTGACAAATTTGCAGGGTGCATGACACGTTGTCAGATTTCAGAATCTTGATGAGTCATAATTAATGTTCTGCTATCTGAGAAATTCTAGGCATTGCCTTGACAATCAAGTTTGTTTTCACAGTTATTGATGTGACATATTTCTCTAACTTCCTATAATATAGATTGGCTCAGTGGATGAGGAGTCGACAAAATCAGATGAAGAGTATGATGATCTGGCAATGCAAGATGTGCAGGGGAATGGTTATTGGTCTGATGATGATGAGGAATATCAAGACAAACTACTTCCAATATTTAGGAACAGGTCAACCCCCATAAGGGGAGATAAATACACTCAGAATCTGGATCAGAATCTTAGAAGCAGAAGCGAGCAATTGGATGAGTCATTATGCTCATATGCTTCTCTTCTCATGGTAAATTCTGGTAATGTCAAGATGAGAAAACGATCGCAAAGCATTCCAACCGTCAGAAAGCACGGAGGTCACATTCTCTCTGGAGCCCCACAGAGCTAGTGAAGGCGGCGGAACAGTTTCGCCCTTAGCTAGTTAACTTTCTCCGTTTACCTTTCTGTGGCTTTTTATTCCAATTAGTGACTTTAGAAATGTGTACAGTTACCGTAGTAGAAGTTGGTTGCAAGGTTTTCTGTTTTTCTTAATCATCTCTGCTGTTCCCTTTTCTTTCTTTGCCGTGCTTAGTTAGGTGAATAATGTGTGGGTTCATCATTTGCAGAGTCAATATTTTTTTGGTCCATCAGAAACCTGAACCCTCTACCAAGAATTGAAATTAATATCCAACACTGAAATAAAAACCATTATCTTAATATTATTATTTCCAAATGCATGGAGTTCACGGCACTTATGAATGTCCCAATAGGTTAGGTATCTGGTGCATCTATTAAACAGCATACAAGTTCAACGAACTTCTCCTGACTGCCATCCTACTCCAGAACCAGCAATGGCAGCATAAAAGAAACGGTAAAGAATGAGGGATCAAATTGGAAAGATTGTTCGTGCTGAATCAAGGTAAGTTTCAAGCCAATTGAATCAACACGTGCCTCTGTAGCGTAGATGTCAATACAGGAGATGTAGTAAGAGCTACTTTTCATCAAACCCCAAAGGACCCAAGCCAGAGTCCAAGTGCCCCCCCAAGAAATTTTCATAGCCGTTTTTCTGAAAATATCCATCACTTAGTTTCAATAGTTATCAAGCTCAAGGATGCTGAGCAGTTCAGTGCTATGAAGAGGATTTACCTTGTCCCCCAAAATTCTAACCGAGCTTCTTTTCAGAGTCCGATCAAGTTTCTAAGGCTAAACATTTCTGGTAGTCCACCTCTTTTAACCATTGTATTCATCACCATTTTTGCCGCCTCAAACTGTTTTGACTTGCATAGCCCACTCGCAATCTTGTTGCATAAAGATACATCAGAATCAAATCCTCTTCTCTCCATCTCAATATGCAATTCAAACGCTTCCCAAGCCATTCCCTTACTGCAAAATCCATCCATCAATAAATTAAAACTAGCCTGATCCAGTTCGATTCCTTCGCTCTGCATCTTGCCTACATATAACATTGCTATCTCCATCTTTCCCAATTTGCAGAGGCCATTCATCAAAGCCCAATAAGTATCAGCATTTGGGTTAAAACCCCTAATATTCATCCTATCAAACACCAAAAGTGCTTTATCTGTTAAACTTTGTCTGAAATACCCATTTATGATCAAATTGTACATGTGAGTATCAGCTTTAAAGTTTTTCTCATGCATCTCCAATACCAACTTTTCAGCTTCTTCAGTTTTGCCAAAGCTCAAGTAGCCATCAACTAATATTCTGTACGTCTCAGTGTCAAATTCCTCTACTTGCCTTTTCATCAATGCCAAGATGGAATCTATCTCCTTGAAATTCCATCTCTTGGCACACGCATTTATTAATATGTTATAGGAAGTAATTGTGGGGTTAATTCCCTTGCTCACGATCTCCTCCAACAATAATCTGCATCTCTCGATCTGTCCACTCTCACAGAGTCCATGGACGAGAACTGGCAATGAATATACAAATGAATCCATACCTGATTCCATCATTTTATTGAAAAACTCAATTCCCAATTCCATCTGGCCATTTCTCTTTAGCCAAAGCAAGTGCAAAGAACAATTTCTTTCATCAATCTTAAAACCATTATCTTTCATGTGATCAAAAGTATCCGAAACCAAATCAAGTTTGCTCTGATCAGAGTAAACCTTGAGCATCATGTTAAATAACTTTTCAGCAACTTCCGCTTCCAGACGGCAGCATTTCTCAATAGTAGAGGCTAGGAGAGGAAAAGGGTACCTGACAATAGATTTCAGGATATCCTCTGCAGGAGAGAACCACCTTGCCTTCAAAAGCCTGCCAATTACTGTGATACGAGCCTGGAGGTCGGGTTTAAATGAGATTAAAGATTGGTTTTCTAGGACAAAATTGAAGAGATGTAAGCATTTTTCTAGGCTGTAATCTGGGTCAGATAGTATTTGGTAGAATTTAGTGGAATTGAGAGTGTAAATAGCTGAACCGGACGGAAAGGATTTCGTAGATTTAGAAGTGGGTTTTCTGAGTTTTTGACAGGTTTTCGTGAAGAGGCTTGAAGACGGTGTGACTTTGACAGTTTTGAGGGTTTTGAGAAAGTTTTGAACGGACATATCAAGGCTCAATCTTTTGCGAAACAAACCACCACCACCACCACAACAAGAAGAATTCTTGTTCAATTTTGCAAAGAAGGTAGCGAGAGTCGAGAGAAAACAGCAAAAGGACCAAGTATGTTATGTCGTTGATAGGAAATGCAGGCCGATATTTGAGGCCTAATTCTGGTTTGGAGAGTTCTAGCCAGTTTCAAATACTAGCAGCTCAGAACAGATCGGAGCCCGGCTCCATGCAGGAAGCTGGAGCTAAGTACAAGGAATTGACAAAGGCTGGGGTACTACATGTCCCATTAATAATATCAATCGGCTCCTTGTTCGTACTTTACATTTCTTGGCGTTCATTTTTAAAAAACCTGTAATGGTATAAACTATAAATGTCAATTTTGATCTTTATTTGTAAATATGTTCAACTATTTTAGGCAATGAAATTAGTGGATGTTTGTATAAATTTTCTATTTTTGTACTTGAAGTTTAAAATTCATTTGAGAGATCTAAAAGAACACTTGCACTGTTGCACTACTACTTTTCTGACATATCACATTTTTTAAGAAAAGTGAAAATTGAAATGGTTAGAAATTCAGTTTATATGACATACAGAGAGCTCCAGCTTAATCCAATTAACATCAATGTCAGGAATTGACAAGGACAAAACTATATCGATATTACACCTATCTTCTATTCAAAATTGAATCAAGCAAAAAATAAATATAGATAACACAAAGACAAAAATAATAGTACACTCACTTTAATTTTATGCATCAACTTTATCATTATTGATTAGCAATAATTTTATTAATTGGCTTGATTCGGTTGTCACGATGTTTCTTATTTCATGTCATTTATCTCTTTGACAATATGTTTTGGTTCCTTAACAACTCCCCTCAAGATGAAGGTGGAGTGTAAACGAAGTCTCATCTTGCTGTGAATAAATAAAAATAATATTTTCGGCATACGTTTGGTGAAGATATTTGCAATTTAATGAAAAGATGATGCAAATCATTTGACAAGGTTATCCATGGCTACATTTTCTTTGACAAAATGATAAACTATCTTAATATGATTTGTCTTTGTGTGAAATAAAGGATTGACATACATATAAAGAGCACCAGTATTATTTAAAAAAACAATTGAAGAGGCTAAAACAAGAGAATGCCAATGTCACACAATAAAAATGTGAGTCATGTTAACTATGCTCTCATGGAGGCCATAGACCAATCCTCTGCTTTTAAACTTGATCTAGCAACTATAGATTGCGTTTTAGAACACCATGAGATGCAATTGGCTCCTAAGAAGACACAAAAATTGATTATGCTTTGTTGTGTCAAAGGTAACCTAACTTGAAAATGTCTATTTAGGCCCTAACTCGACTTGAAGTTTGATCAGACTCGAAATATGTTGACTTCTGATTGGGCTCGGGTTGAACTACCATGTCTAGTTAAAGGACATCCTGCCCAATCAGTGTCAAAAAAAGCATATAAAGAAAGTGAACTACGAGATAATAAAGCATAATCCATAGTCTTATCTACCCTTAAGATAGCGAAGTATTCACTTAACTACCCTGAGATGTAATTCAAAGGGTTTATTCAGAAATTAACAAATTGCAAGGTACTTTCAAATTGCAAGGTACTTTCAAATTGATAATATCCTCCTAAACAAAATAAGTCTATAAATAGAAGGGTCCTATCAACTTTAAAAAAAATCCTGTTAACGTTGAAAACAAAAGGATCCTGTTAATTGAAAGGAGTTTACTAGCCTTCAAAAAGGAAAGGAGCCTATTAGTGTTTAAAAAGAAAGGAACATATTAATCAATAGAAGCTTGTTAACACTCGAAACGAAATTAGCCTGTTAATCGATAGGAGCCTATTAACGCTCAAAGCGAAAGGAGCCTCTTGTGATATAAAAATAGAAAGAGCCTACTATAAAACCAAAGGATCCTCTTGCATGTTGAAAACAAAAACACTATAATGTGAAAATTTAAAAGTTAAAACAGAGAGAGTGACACAGTCGATTTATACTGGTTTTGGCTTTTAATGAAGCCTAATCCAATCCCCAAGTATTCAACTTGAGTATTTCACTATAAAATCCAAGTAGTAAATTTCCACGGGCCTCTTCAAGCTCACAAGTACATATTTTTCAAGGTTCTTCAACCTTCTACACTTGTAGTGTTTAAGAAACCTCTACAAGCTCTTAACATGAAGTGTATAAATAGTCTTTCTCAATAGAGTGATTTTACTTTCTGAAGCACTGGGAGTTTGATATAGATATGACTTTCAAGAATATTGATACTGTTAAAGTATTTCGTAAGTCTATGTGTTTCATAAATGCAGTGGCTCTTCTTTAAGTAGACATTTTCTTCAACTAGCTGTTGCTTAAACTTCGATATCATCTCTGTTGAAATCTTATATTCAGACGTTAAGATAAATATTCTGTTAAGACTTCCAGAGTTAATTATTCAAATTAGTAAGATCCTTCCGGATGTCATAAAATCATTTCTAATTAGGTAAGTTCATAAAGAAGGTTCCTACAAGAAAGGAAACAATTATCCTATGATTTTATTTCCTTTTAAGAATTACATTATTGCCTGTATAAGAAAATAAATACAATTTGAATTTTGAAATATTATAAAGTTATCATCAAAATTGTTAAACATAAACCTTGAGCTAACAATCTCTCCATTTTTGATAATGACAAATAATAATAGATATATTTTTAAAATTCAAATTGAGGAGTTTGAAAGATACCTGAACTTTATATGTTCTTACTCACAGTTATAACTAAAAGGAACCTGACTTTTAAAGGAAGAAGCCTATCGTTTGTATATCACAGATTTAAACTTCATAAGTTCAACAATATTTTAGCAGCAGTTAGGAGAATATATCACATATATATATCATCAAAATAAATAAATCAGCAAGGCAATACTGAAAATATATCACATGTACCATTAACTATTCTCCCCCTTTGTCATTATAAAAAAATAGAGGGAAAGAGTAACTAAGGCATTAAAAAAATATTGTAAGTATGTAAGGATAGACCAAGCGAAAAGAGCGACAAAGGTATTAAGAAGATTTAGAAACTTTTTCAAGAAAAATCTGCATGTCAAGAATTTAATTTTGCATGCTGGCTACGCATTTGATCTTGATTGGAAAGAATTTCCTTCAGTTGTTGAAGGATCAGATCATTGGTGCTCTGGAGTGTGACAGAGGTTGATTTGGGCGGGACATAAAAGGTCTGTTGCTCTTTCAGTTTTCTACTCAACCCACACATTGTCTTTTAACTTGTACTCGAATTGGTAGGGAATGGAAGAATGGAACTTAACAGGTGCACACCAATCTAGATTGTCAAAAGACACTCCATAGTAGGCAACAATCTTGGTTAACAGCATCCTCTATGGCAAGGTAGTTTCAAATTGTTAAAAAAAATATTGGTTAAATTATTTGTTAAAAAAATTGCAAGGTACTTTCAAATTGATAATATCCTCCTAAACAAAATAAGTCTATAAATAGAAGGGTCCTATCAACTT
>JANSVB020000425.1:1122768-1136376 GCA_025504935.2 Erythroxylum haughtii | reverse complement strand
TTAGATTTTGTATCAGTTTCCTTTTTGGAGTAATGTATTTAGACAGTGGAAACTGATAGACTTGTATATGTCTGTTTCGATGGTATGAAATGAGAAAGCATCTTGGTTTCAAAAATTTAATGATCTTTATATTGTGGTTTTATTATGTTGATGCCATGAGAGTACGGTAGTGACTGACTGCTCGTAGCTCTTCCTTATTGTGGGATATGCGTCGGAATGACCCACGGGCGTCCCGATGCATACCCTGCGGTAAGGGGGTACTACAGTTGATAATTTTTCATTAGCAATATGGATTTATTTCTTAATTGATAAGAAGGAGGTGTCAATGAATTTGTTTAATTTATTTGCTATGGTGGAGCGTCAATTTAACAGAAAAGTGAAAGTTATACGTAATGATAATGGTATCGAGTTTAGACACATAAGTACTTGTTTTCATATACTTGACATTGTACATGAAACATCTTATACAGGAACTCCACAATAAAATAGACATATAGATCACAACCATAGGCATATACTTAATATAACTCAGGCATTGCACTTTCAAGCCAACCTTCCTATAGAATTCTAGGGGGAATGCATTTTGACTACTAAATATTTGATTAATCGAACACCGTCATTCAAATTGAATGGTAAAATACCATATGAAATTTTACATAGTAAACCACCCTTGCTTAGACGTTTGCATGTGTTTGGATGCTTGCGCTATATGCATAATCAACATCACAAAGAAGACAAATTTATTAGTCATAATAGAAGATGCATTTTTTTGAGCTATCCTTATGGAAAAAAAGGGTTGGAGAGTTTATGACCTAGAGTTGGGTGTATTCTTTGTTTTAAAGGATGCAGTGTTTTGTAAACATAAGTTTTCTTACTTGACCAAAGATAACAATGGACCTAGTGATATAGAGGGTTGGTGTGGTATAGATGAGGATGATGATGTGGCTATCATAAGACAAAATCGTATGCCTTAAGAGAATGGGTAATCTACACATGTTAATGGAGATATTATACCTGATGAAGTGTTAAATAGAAATGTGGGATGTGAGAATAATGAAACTGAAAAAGTCATGAATATTAGAAGTTGTGAGGATAATGAAGTAAGAAGGGGTGCAAGAGCTATCCAGAATGAGGAGCTTTTGGGCTATGGACATTGAAATAAAGTGTCATCCACTCGTTTGTAAGACTTTGTGACAAATAATATTTGTAAATTAATCCCCACCATAATTTCATCTATTCAATCTCACTCCTTCAGTATGCTATATCAAGTAACACATTATGTGAACTGTAATAATTTTTCTATAAGACCTAAAAAATTATAGTTATACTGCTGGAACTAAAAACCCAAACTTTTGTTAAGGCTGTGAAAGATAAAAGGTGGAGGAATGCAATGCAATAAGAAATACAAGCATTAGAAAATAATGGTACCTGGATCGCGGAAACACTTTCTCAGGAAAAAGGCTATCAGTTGTAAGTTGGATTATAAAATAAAATATAATTATGATGAATCAATATTGAGGTTTAAAGCAAGATTATGATTTTGGAAAACAATTGCGTTGAAGAACTTAATTATAATGAAACTTTTGCACCCATAACCAAAATGGTGACTGTTCGCACTTTCATTGTTACAACAACTAAAAATTGGGAACTTCATCAAATGGACGCCCACAATTCGTTTTCACATGGTGACCTTAAGGAAGAAGTCTACATGAAGTTGCCTCTTAACTTTTGTTCTGAGGTACATACCATAGTTTGTCGACTCTGAAAATTGTTGTATGAGTTGAAACAAGATCTCAAATGTTGTTTTACTAAGTTGTCTTATTCTTTGAAAAGATATGGTTTTCATCAATCATATCCAAACTACTCTCTTTTTATATTACAATGTGACAGTTTGCAATTTAATGCATTGATCTATGCTATCAATCTTATTATTCTGGAAAATGATGGTTCTGCCATTCAGACTTTCAAAACCTATCTAAGTAATTTTTATATGAAAGATCTTAGGGTTTTGAATTTTTTTAAGATTAAGATAGCTCTAGCTCATTGAGTTCCCTCAAAAACAAAATCCTAAAGGTTCTAATTTTGAAATTCTAAAAAATAGTTGCAAAAGGATTGTTTTCACCGAGAAGATGCTTCTGGTTGGGTCCGTTCAAGTAAAATTAATGTACGTCACCCAATACTGATATGCCACTTGGCACTTGACGCATGGCAAAAGCCAAAATTTTGTTTTAAGGTTGACATATTGTTCAATGAACTTTTTTTTAATCACAAGGAAATTACATCAAAAGCTACTAAATTAAGCGAGGGAAAGAGATTCCTGCGATATCCTCTAAGAGAATTTTAATACAGCTTGAAGGAGACCGTTGAAAGGTGGTGGTCCCAAGTTCAAAGGATTGAGCGTAATTGGCTAGCCAATTGACACAACGATTGGCTTCCCTGTAGATATGTCTCTGCCTTACTATCCATTCTCTAACAAGCAACTCCTAAATAACCCTAACCAATGAGTTGCAGATACCCTATTGCTTTTCTGGCGAGGAAAGTATGTTAATAACCAGAAGAGAATCCACCTCCAATTCTATCCTTTTATAACCCAAGTCCTATGCAAGTGATAAACTTGTGAAGACACCACAAAGTTCAGCACAGACCGAGGAACCCCACATTTTGAACAAAACCTCTGAGTCAGGCCCCAATATAGTCCCTAAGAACATCTCCCGCAGAAGTTGTGAGAAATGCACTTACAAGTGCCATCGATATTTAGGCGAGTCCACCAGGGGGTGTTGACCAACCAGTGAGTTTCTCCACTAGCTGGTGATTATCTAAAAGGACCTGAGAAAACATTTCTTTAGTCTTATAGATCCACCAACATAATTGAGGATAATTCCTATAGGATTAGTTGGCCACAAAAAGTTCATATCAAAGATACTTTTTTGTCGCCAATACCAAATGAACCAACAAGTGGTACCAAAAATGACAGGCCAATCAAAACCATATATCTTTATATGGGATTGTAGGTTTTTTCGTAACTAGTCTGGTTGTAATGTGTGGAAGAAGTCTATAGATGATGCCACTAGTGGGAATGTTATCCACACGTGTTGAACCCTAGGGTAGTCGCACATGGCATGTAACAAGTCTTCATTCCTTCCACATGTAGTACATGCAGCATCCAAGGAGAGGTGTTGAACTACTCTCTGCCTGTTTGTCAAAAGTCTGTCATGATAGAGAAGCCATAGGAAGGCCTTGATATTTTATGGACCTGACCATTTCCAAATTAATGTATAAATATCACTCCTTTTCTCTATTCCAAAACCTGCAATTAAAGAGTTAGCTGAAGCAGTACTGAAGTTCCCACTTTCCGATTCACCTTATACCCTCCTATCATGTCCAAGTGTAGGTCTTGGAGGGAGGTTACTGGAAATATGCATGCAAACCGACAAAGGGAGGTGGCCTTGGAAGCTCTCCCGTTTCCAACCACCATTATAATCAACATAGTCCTCTACCTTAAGTAACAACATAGCATCCAATAGAGGTGTGGTCGTGTGAAACTTGAGAGGACCAAGGTTAGCTACCCATGCATCTGTCTAGAAATGAACCTGTTAACCGTTTCCAGTTATCCATTTCATACCCTTAATTACATAGCTCCATACAGAATATATGCCTCTCCAAATCATGGAGGAACCTTTAGCATCAAGTTTAGCATGTATATTGTTGTGAGAGAAACCATACTTGCCCCTAAGGACCCAGACCTAGAGGGTATTTTGCTCATAGAGTAGTCACCAACCTAGTTTGCAAGGAAATGCATCGTTAACTATTCTAACTTTTCGCAGTCCCAATCCTCCTAAAGTCTTCAGTTGATAAATAGTATCCCAACTAGCGAGGTTCACCTTTCATTGGTTATCAGTCGATCCCCATAAGAAGACTCGCATGATTTTCTCTAAGTCATCACATAGTTTACTTGGGAGGCGTACAGTCTACATGGTGTACGTAGGTAGGGCAGAGATAACCAATTGAGTTAACGTTACTCTACTGGCTAGGAGAGGTGTTTTGCTTGCCATCCTGTCAAACGTTGTTCTACTCTATCGAGGATGTATTAATAACTACTTCTGGATGACCTCTCATGAATAAGAGGTACACCTAGATACTTCCCAAGGATATCCATGAGTTGGACGCCTAATCTCCTACTAATTGATCGAGCCTTTAGAAGAGTAATATTTTTAAAGCAGTAGCAATGGGTCTTAGCTTTTCTCACCTTTTGTCCTGATGCAGAGCAGAAGTTATCTAATACTTCCATAATAATTTGAGCTTGCTTAATGGAAGCTTCTAAAAATAGTATTAGATTGTCTGCGAAAAATTATGTGATAAGTACGGGCCACTCCTTCCCAATCGGATAGGTTTCCATTTTCTCTTATCCACTACATGATTAACCAGGTGGCCCAATCTCTCCATGCAAAGGAAAAATATATATGGAGATAAGGGGGGTCGCCTTATTTGATGCCTCGAGATGGGGTAAAAGCCTCTAAAAGATCACTATTCTAGTTAACTTGCATGGTCACCAATGTTACGCATTTCATAACGATACTAATGAGAGAATCATACAAACTAATGTCTGTAAGGGTGCCTTAACGAAGTCCCAGTTGAGTCTATCGTATGCTCTCTCCAAGTCCACCTTGATAACCAGTATACCTTTTTTGCCTATTTTCCTTCGCATGGAATGAATCATTTCATGAGCAATAACTATGTTATTCGATATAGATCGACCTAGCACAAAGTCGCATTGCGTCGGGGCTACTAGAACAGGCATCAAAGGTTTTAGTCAGTTCACAATGATCTTGGTAGTTGCTTTGTAGATTACTAAGCATAGACTGATCGAACGAAGTTGATGAATATACGTCGGGGGAGAAATTTTGGGAATGAGCACCAAAATGGTTTTATTTAACTCGGCTTCCCACACCTCCTATTGGAAGATTCTTTGAATGAAGGTTATCACTACTGGCCCTACAATCTCCCATTTTTTTGAAAGAATATGGCGTGGAATCTGTCATAACTTGGCGCTTTGTTTGGGTGAATACTAAAAATAGCGTCTTTAACCTCACCAATAGAGATGCGATTGTGGAGAGTCTCCAACATTGTCCGAGGGATAGGAGGGAAGTCCCTTTTGAGAGGGAAGTGGATGATATGATTCTCTTCGATTGTATAAAGTGACTCAAAAAACTCCCTGGCCATTCTTCGAAGATTGATTGGATCTGTAATGTTGGTGCCACTGTTGTTTTTTAGCGAGGCCATTGTTATGCGTCGTTTTTTTGCCATGGTGATGGAACGAAAAAATTTTGCATTACGATCTCCTTGCACTAACCATTGGCATCTGGATTTCTGGTGCCAAAACAATTCTTCTTCACATAACATTGTCTCCAATTATGTACGTAGATACTTTTCTAGGTCAAGGAGTCCGGCTGAGTTCCCACAGTACATAATATTTTGGATTCCCGCTAGTCTTGCTAAAAGGTAGTTTTTTGTTGGAAAATGTTTCCGAACATGTTCTGGTTACAAAAACTCAGGTTGTTGGCGAGAGACGAAAGATGACCACAAAAGTCATTTTCATCTGGCCTCTAGTGATTTTGAAGATAAGCAGAAAAGTTAACATTGGACATCCAAGCCACTTGGAAGATGAAAGAATGTGTTCGTGGTTACGTACGTTGAGGTTTCTCAAACTAGATCACAAGTGGGCGATGGTCTGATTTAAGGAAAGGTAAGTAAAGAACTATGGATTCTGGAAATTTGTCTTCCCAAAGGGTAGAGCAGGAAGCCCTGTCTAATCTTGCTAGGTTGGTTCCCCATCTCCACGTATATCTTGGTCCAAAAAATCCAAGATCGTGTAACCCACAACTATGGATGCAATCTTGAAAGCCTCTGCTAATAATCGGATGTGTGTTAGCCCCATTGTATTTATCAATTGCCTCCAACTTCACATTAAAATTGCCTCCTAGTAGCCATGGATCCATAATAGTCTGTCCAATGATCTTTAGGTAGCTCCATAGATGTCTTTGAAAATAATATTGTGGGCTTCCATATACAGCAATAAAGACAAAACAAATACCATCCTTAACAATCCTCATATGAATAAATTGTCAATGGGCAAGGAGGATATTTACATCTATGTCCATGTTCCATCAGAGCCAGATACCCCTTGAGAAACCCATGGCTTCAACTCTATAAGAGTTTGCATATCCCAATTTGTTGATAATGTCATCTACTCTTCTACCACTAATCTTGGTTTCCACGAGGACTACCATAAATGGCTTGTGTAGTCTTACGTAGTTTCATAGCATAAGTTTGAAGGTTTTACCTC
Organism: Erythroxylum haughtii; assembly: GCA_025504935.2. Taxonomy (NCBI): domain Eukaryota; kingdom Viridiplantae; phylum Streptophyta; class Magnoliopsida; order Malpighiales; family Erythroxylaceae; genus Erythroxylum; species Erythroxylum haughtii. The sequence goes on along the minus strand of JANSVB020000425.1, from coordinate 1,130,033 downwards.
CAACGTCTTGGCAATTCCAAATTAATATGGACATAAATATATGTGAAATGAGATGATGATAACGCGGTTAACCCTGCGTTTGCATCAAGTCAGTATCCTTTGTAGTTATTGCATGTATACTCTGGGTCTCTGGAACCACTTCTATTGGTTCATTGCCTAAGGGATCCTCCACCATCAAGTCTATATTGGTGTCTGGATTGGGTGGTCGTGGGGGCAATGATTCATACTTATTATTTGTATTGCTCAGATGATTATTTGTCAATTCCTCCATTACCTCAATCGGTTGACAACAGGCTATGGCATCATCCACTGGTAAGGGGAGAGAGTTGTCATTGTTAATAACTTCCCGGTGACTTGGAATATGAACTACTATATGATTGCCTCACTTTTTTATCATGATCCTCTTTGTGGAGTCTGAGCCTTCCTTGTCATGCGTTAATTCCTTGGTGCTGCCCATGTTTGCACTCATCATCTGATGGGAGGTTTTGTCTTTGTTATGGTTATTTACTATTTTGTTTGGTCCAAGATTCTGCTGAGCTGATAAAGAAAGTCCTCCTCTTGTATAAGCCAGTGTCTAACCTATCTCCTGTCGAGTAGTGGCGTGATTAGGTTGGTTGCTCTCTCCAGCAAAATGACGATTGTTTACGTTACCAAGGTTTTCTTTGTCAGAGAGGATGGTGCATTGTGATCCTCGCAAGTCACCCTGTTGTTTCTCGATATGTGGCCTCTAATCCTAATGATTGTCTTTAACTGTAAGACGTCTGCTACGTCATTGCACTTGTATCTAAGGGTTGTATTCATCATTTCAGCTAGGGGTTGTCGACGTTGCATTAGTTGTTTCCACCGGGAATGTCTTGTTCTTCTCACCGTTAATGTAAGTTTTTTCTACTGCCCCTGCTTTGTCTCCGGACAATCAACCGTGCCGTGCCCTATGTGTACATAGGAAAGACAAATTTGAGGCAATCCTTCATAAGCCACCTTTATTACCTCGCCATCAATCTCCACTCTTGATCTCAAAGGTACCGTAATATCCACTTCGACAGCCACCCTTGCGAACTTGCCCTTGTGTGATTTGGTAGTGATATCGTCGATCTTTACTGTACGTCCAACTAGTTTTCCTAATGCTTTGAGAATGAAAGGATGATATCGGGATGTTGGAAGCTCTGGAAATCTAACCCAAACCACTGCCTAGTTACCTGTCCAGAAGAGGGTCGAAAGTTCGGGTTCCATGGTTGCACTGAGAGTGCATGACCTATGATTACCCAAGGTCCCTTCGTGAGCGCATTGAAATAATCATCTTGCTCTATAAATTTGATGAGGAATTAGTCGTTATCGAGATCAATGATTTTTAGAGATCCCGAAGGCTTCCACATGGTTTTCAATCTAGTACTTAGCATTTTGCAGCCGATGCGACGCCCTAAAAGCTTAGCCACCACTGCAAGTTCCTATTGTTTATCTAGTCAATTCTTGAATGTATGAGAACGTTCGATAGCAATCCCAAACTCTCCTTGCACTAAGGCAATATCACCCTCCTCGAAAGCAGCTGGGGGAACTTCTTCCCTTTCTTGTATTCGAACTTTTTGTGCATGTAGCTGTTCTCCATACCCTTTTTTTTTGTTCAATGAACTTCTTAAATTCGAAAGCTGTTTGAATTTTCGAAATTAGACTTCTAGTCAATAGAGTGTGGAATCTTGACTTCCAAGCAAACTTTTATTCAGAATTTAGGCATGACTACTGGACTCCTATATTCTATTAAAAATTGGATTGATGACATTAATATCTTATATATTAAATTACATTGTTAAACTGAAATTATAATTATTTTGAAAAAATATTCACAATTGACTTTAAATTAATTTCTTTTCTTTTTTTGGTACAATTATAATTTTTCATTGAATAAGTTTAGGAGGACACAAATTTGTAATTCCAATTTTATAAACGTAGTAATAAATGAAAACTTTTAAAAAATTTATAAATAAGCTATTCGATTTTAAACCTACGATGACTAAGTGTTTGATCTTCGTAGTGAAAAGTTAGTACTTAATCGTATATATGTCCTAGTATGAGTGCTTAATTAAATTTGCCATATCATTTACACAAGTTGATGGATACTTGGAGAAGCAATAAAGGGTATCACGTGTTGAGGCTCAACGATCAGAAACTTAAATCAATGTTCCCATGTCTGGTAAGGGTAAGCATCCTCAAAGACTTGGGGCATAGTGGTCTGAATAAGCTAGACATTTATAAATACATAATATTAATATAAAGACTCGTTGTTTCAATCAATGAAAGCTTCCTGAGTGCTAAATGTCCAGAGTTTTACTATGTGTACTATGCATTATTATATTTATGTGTGTAAATAGATAAGTTTTGGAGTTTCATTATATTTTGCATCTACCATTTCTATCTTAATATATTATCATATGATATAAATTCGGTAACATTTTGGGATAATTAAATGTTTAATATTATGAGTAAAATAAATTTTTCGTTAATATGAATAAACTATTAGCTTATTTAACATATATATTTGTTAATTTTATTAAATTTTTGCTTATTTTGAAGACGGTGAGGTTAGCTTTGAGAATTTTGACATTTTTCTCATCAATTGCATCTTCTAATTTTTTTTCATTACAGTCCGAAATTATTGTTAATAGTTGATGAGTACAGTTTATTCGAATAGATTGGTTCGGGTGAATGGTTTGTGATAAAGAGATATGCTAGAAGGTGCAATAGCGAGAGTTCACGGGCATTCCCACCTCTTCCACAATCAAAGAAGTTGTACGTACAAACCTCGCCAACTCATTATCACCGCCACAATCCTTAAAGCATATAATTGCATTACCTTACTAGCACTGACTAGCTAGCTGTCTCATGCACACTATCTGCTTTATCTTAATCAACTCACGAGCTTCTTTGAATCCTTTTTCTGCCCCACGTTTCTTCACTCTCTTTATCTCCCTTAAAAATCCTTCATCACCACTGCCTCCCACAAAAACGAAAAAAAATCGACCAGAGGCTCATTAAAATGTCTACCATCACCACCAATCTTAACGCATGGTTCGTCTACCTCCTGCTGGTTTTCTCTTCAACTACAATGGCGGCTGGACGTAGTATCCCCACTAGTGCACCGAGCACGAAGAAACCTGCAGGGTCAGAACGTGAGGACTTCGTGAAACTGAAGCCAAAGTGGAACCACAATCCACCAGTTTTCGGTGGCAGAGAAGTGAAGAATTGTTTGCCAAAAGGGTTTAGACATTCGTCTGCTCCAAGCAGATATGTGAACTATCAGCCTCTTGGCTCCTGTTGGTTGCAATCTAGGAAACCCTGATTTTTGTTCTATAAGGTATATATACAATAGAATGCATGTTTACTCTTGGAGGAGGGCTTGTCTGTGCTAGTGCTCCTTATTAATTAGCAGTTGCGATGGAAGGATATGGTCATATATGTTTTTCTTCCATGATTTTGGACAAAAGAAAGGTGATGATATAATAATTTCAGTTGAAAATGGTTTTTTTTTTTTCCTATTTCATAATTTTGCCCTCAACGTGTCGATGTTGTCCAGTACGGCAAAAAGAATGAAAATTCAGGGCTCGACCCTGAAGCACTGGTTTTCATTTAACGGGATTCATGCTAATACCAAAGTTAATGATGAAAATACAAAAATACTCATAATTTCGAAATATTCTTAGATGAAGGAATTGAAATAAAAAATGAAAATGAAAAGTGAAAATTAAAATAGGATAAAATTATTGATTATGCATGTTTAGTACGAGATTAAACAAAGTTAACAATTATGGCGCTAAAATTTGATATCAAATATAAGAATGATAATGAGAAATTTTTAAATCATATTTAGTTAGTAAGTGATTTATTTTATAAGAAACTAATTAAAATATTTTGTATTTTACAAATAATTAATAAAAATTACTTATTTATAAAATTATTAATTTTTAAATAATTATGAATGATTTTGATGATAAGAATAAATTTTCAATAAAAAATAACCTAATTTTTAAAGAAATTAATAGAAAAGATCTTAATATGTAATTTTGATGATAATATTATGACAAGAATCAATATCTTGACAATATTTGATATTATTTTGATAATATTATAGTAATATCTCTTATCTCACTTATACCTAATATTTAATTCCAACTTTTTCTATAACTCTCTTACGAACAAAAGTTTAGGACTGCTTCAGTAACCTAACAAGTGAAAATTAGGGAATATAGGTTACATTCTCATTCTCACTTCTTTATTACTGGTTATCAAACAAGTCCTTAATGTAACACTTCTAAACAAGGATACTAAATACATAAATGAAGTCAATTTTATTATTTATTCTTAAATGTATATTTCCACCTATTAATGTTGAGATTATCTTAAAAGATTTTTAAAATTTTATTGTACGTTAATAATCATAAGCATCAAAACAAAATAAGTAGATGATCAGTTTAATCTTTTTCAACTAGTAAATTTTGTAATTACTCCTCCAATCAATTCAATAACATAAAACTACAACATATGTTTCCAATTCTATTATGACTGTTATTGAGTTGTCCCCAATTTTTCTTGTTTAAATGGATTCGTTCTAAGTATATAAATAATCTTTTTATCTTTTAAATTAAATCAAAATTAGTGTGTATTTAATTGTTTTAGATAATAATAGAAAAGAAATCAAACGATTTTGGGACTAAAACTGAAACAGAGCATTAAAGAATGAAAGTCAAGGATGAAGCAAGTGAATTCTAATATCCTTCACTATAAGCTATGTATGATTGGATCATTTGTATGATGTCCTTTTTTAATCACTCATGATCGTTAACCTTTGAGTATTCATTATATATATGTTTATGTGATGTAATAACTCATAAATCATGGGCTTTGAGCAATTTATTCGATCATCCAATGATTAAATTCAAGTGATAAATTCAAAAAGTTTCATCCCCAAGTGAAAAATGAGTTAATGGATAAATATATAGCTTTAATATTTTCATTATATACATATGTATATAGTAAAGAGACATATTGATAAGACAAATACACACACAAAAAGGGGGTGAATTATATGTGACAAAAAAAATTTGCAAATTCTTTCAATTCGTATAATAAACAAATCCTAGTTAACAAATAAAAACAGTAGGAGTCTGTCTGACGATAAAACCTTTTAAATGACAGGAGCATGTCAGACGATAAAGCCTTTTAAATAACAAGAGCTTGTTAGGAGATAGGAGCCTTCTGTGGGATAAGACTCTGCTTAAACAAAAGGAACCTAGTAAATAATAAATCATGTTAAAAACAATTTAAAACAAAAGATGCTTATTAAAACTAAAAGGAACCTCTTGTAAGTTGAAAACAAAAGGAGCCTCTTATTATAAAGAACACACATACACACAATATAATATGAAATTTTAAAAGTTAAAGAGAGAGAGAAGAAGGACGTAGTCGATTTACACTAGTTCAACTTATAACCCAAGCTTACGTCCAATTTTCAAGTATCTAACTTTAGTTTTTCACTATAAGAATCTGAGCATTAAATTTAGCGAGCCTTACTAAGCTCACAAGTACATATTTTTCAAGGTTCTCCAACCTTTCGCACTCGAAGTGGATAACAAGTTTCTAGAAGCTCACAAAAAAATAAAATGTAAAATCAAAAGTAAATTCTCAAATAACAATTTCTCTCTTGATAGAATGATTTCACTTTTTAAGACATAATAAGAATAATATGACTGCTGGATCCCACTTTCGGAGCCCAGCATTCAGAGACATTTAACGTCATCTATGATACCACACAAATGTTGGCACCCGTTTCTGAAGCCCAACAATCCAAAGTCATACAAAGTCCGTCGTCCCATAAGGGTGGCGGGCCCACAACAATTAAACATCAACATCACAATTTTGAGAATCACAAACAAAACCCAATCATATTTCATTAATGAATTCAAAAACAGTTTATACAAGCTCATTTCAAAATAAAAAAATAAAAAAAATACAATTGAATGTCTATGCTTAATATGATTCTAAATTACAAAATTTCCTGAACTAACTTCATTACAAAAGTCTTTAACTATCTTGGAGTTCCAATGCCTTGCAAGGATCGCTAATCTTCTCTTTCTACACCTGAGGAGGGAAGCGTGGGGTGAACTACACAGCTCAGTGGCTAATATATTTATAACCATTGGCGATTGACCACATATTCAAGCATATGTATATGTATATCTAGAAATTTTAGCATTCTGACTTCATTTAAGCAATTTAAGCATTCGATCAATTTAACTCAAACTTATAACACACAGCATAAACTTCAACCATTAAACATGACACTCAATTATACACCATTCTTGGTCATCTAAAGAAGCAATGCACAACAAATAGCTTGAGGGTTCCGTGAACAAAATAGAGAAACCGAAGTTTACTCCGTGAAAAAAAGAGTCCATCTTTCAGATCTCGTGGGCCACAAGCGGGCAGCCGAGAGAAGGCTTTACTTCGACGTGCACATGACTACGAAACAGTTCCTCTCTTGCCCAAACAAAGCACATAATCAATGCTCAAAATTATTTTATCAAAATGAAATACTTTCATACTTTTCATGCTCTTCCTTCTTTCCATTCAAATCAAAATGTCACGATACAATTCAATGGCATAACATTAATCAAAATCACAATTTAATTATATCAACATATCATGCTTCTTCCATAATATAACAAAATCAAAATCATCATGTATTTACAACAAGTCAAAATTCAAACAATTTAACACATATTCACATATAGGCAAGAATTTGCCAAATCATATAATAACTGTAAATACATTACCCACCTCAATTCCTTGCTAAGATCCAAGTCAATATTGTCTTTCCCATTGCTCTTGGGTAGGATTCTCTTGGTTCCCTAAAGAAAACCAAGTTTCATTCAATAGGAATCCAATAGAAATCTCACAATGCAAAATTCACTAAAATTGATTCTAGAATACTGAAACCCAAGCATTTTCTAGACTCCATGAACTAAAATCCTCCTAAAAATCCAAAAGATTGAAAATGATCTTACCTTCATTCTTCACCAAATGAAGGGATCTTTAGCTCAAAGGGAAGCTCTTCCCTTCCTCTTCATTTTTCCTTTCTTAAACAGCTCCAAAATCTCTTTTGAAGACAGAAAGGTTAAACCCTAGCTTATTTTCTCTTCTTTCTCTCCTTCTCTTCTTCTCTTTGTATTTCTCTCTCTTTTTCATGACACTCTCTCTTTTTTTCTTTAATTTTCATT
>JANSVB020000425.1:1043523-1053616 GCA_025504935.2 Erythroxylum haughtii | reverse complement strand
CGCATCCCGTGGAGGCAGCGGGTAGCTCAGTGGTGTGAGGCGTGGGTCATGCACCCAACAAAACCCTGAGGTCACAGATTCGAGCGACAAGATTCGCGTAGACAACCTAACCAAAGGGGACAAAACCTAAATGGTGCTGGGCCACTCAAACCACTTTCTTTACCAAAATTTTTAATTGATATGCTCGACCTCGTGGCTATATAATAATAAACCATGTGATATATTGGCCACACATACATAAATATCGCTGAGCCTGTGAGAAGTGAAACTACGCGTACAAGCTTATTTCCAAGTACCAATTGAGCAGGGATATACTATAATTCTGTGCAAAAGAGGAAAGATATCTGTGTTTTCTTTACTAGTTTAGTCAAGCGTTTTTATGATGTGTTTTTTTTCAATTAAAACGAGAGAGCTATGGGAGACCAGGCAAGAGACTTACCCGGTCCTGGAACGGGATTGTTGGAAGCAGGACTACGCAACCGAGTCTCTAGCGGCCCTCAATATAAAGGAAGTTGGAAATTAACACGCCCCAATGATACTCATATTCTTTTGAGTTGCGTTATACTCAATTCTTTTGTGTTGCATATTATAATTGCAATCCCTTTATAAGCTTTAATCAATTATTAGGAATTTGGAAGCCATCAAGGCTTAGGGTTAGAAGAATCAATTAGACTCCAATGCAATACCAGCCAATAGAATAATGATTTTACACATGGAAAAGACCACCCAAGTTAATGACAATTGCTCCTTTTGGCTCTTTCAGTTATATGGGTGCACCTTGTTAAGACTAAATCACAAGCTTTCCTTGCACTTGATCTCAACTTTGCATCGAATAACACTACAGGTTTTCCTTCAACATAGTGCCCCCTAGCTTCATATAGAAGCATTACGAACAGTTAATATTCAATCCCTATAGATGAGGCAGTCAAAGCAATGCAACAGTACAACCACAAACCATAGGAAGTAGACAAAAGTTTCCGATAAGTATAATCATTGCACTTGCACTAATGATAGAACGTTCACGCCATGCTTACCTCTAAATTACATAAACACCGCCAACAATCTCCTGGATATGCAAATAATAAATTTTAATAATAGCATAGTTATAACAATATCGCCTAAAAGTTGAACAGAAGAGTACATAGTGATATCGGCTGAAAACAAGAAGCAAGCCATGTATCACCCACCTCTGTTCTTTCAACAGCCAGCGTTGTCATGGGGGTGTAACCATCCATAGGTGTCAATAGTGTGCCCAGCCAACACTCCCTATCAGCTCCCTAAAATTCTTAGCTATCAGCCTATCACAGTCAAGCACAATGGAGGCACTCGCAATAGGAAAACAATGCATCCAATGGATAGTTTACTGAGCAAACCCAGATTTTTGTTTCAGGTGCTCCTTGAAGTCCATAATACCACCCTCCCAACGGGTAACAGTTTGGTTCTCACACACCCAAATCTCCTCAGCAACCTGGTTTATGAGCCTGAAATCATGGCTAACAAGAACCATACCACCATCCCACTCATTCAACGCCTCTGCCAATGAGTCAATGGTTTCAATATCCAGATGGTTAGTTGGCTCGTCTAGAAGTAGCATGTGTGGCTGCCTAAATGCTAGCCAAGCAAAAATCACCCTGCTCCTCTGACCATCTGACAAATTCATCATAGGCATTACCTGGGCTTTGCCAGATAGCCCAAACTTCCCAATTGCTGCTCTCATTCTTTCTTCCTCATTCCCTGGATACTCTTTTATCATAAACTGCAGAGCAGACAGGGATAAGTCAAGTTTCTCAGCCAAATGCTGGTGAAACTGTGCAATCCTCAGGTGGTTGTGACGCCGAACCATGCCATCAATCGGAGCTAAATCTCCTGTCATAAGCTTTAATAAAGTACTTTTACCAGCACCATTGGGGCCAACTAGTGCAATCCTAGAGTCAAGATCAACCCCAAAGTCAAGATTCTTATATATAACATTATCAGGCGTATAGCCAAATGTAACTTCCACAAACTGAAGCACTGGCGGTGGGAGTTTCCCTACATCTACAAATCGGAAAACCAGAACCTTGTCTCTGGCCACCTTCTCTGTCAGCCCACCCCTCTCCATTTTTGCAAGAGTTTTCTCTTTGCTCTGGGCCTGGCGAGCCAATTTTGCTGATCCATGCCCAAAACGAGCAATATACTCCTTCATTGAAGCAATCTGCTCCTGCTCCCACTTGTATTGCTTCATCTGATTCTCTTCCAGTTCAGCACGAGTCTGAACATATTGATCATAGTTACCTGTATAGTACTTCAACTTCTTATTTTGCATGTGTATGATACTTGTGCAGACACCATTCAAGAAATCCTGTGAGTGTGAAACCACAACTAGAATGCGGTCCATTTTCTTCAGAGTTTCCTCCAACCAAACACATGCTTCTAAATCTGTAATCCAAAAAATAAATTAATAGTTAGCTTCACAGTAATTATGCCCAGAAAGATTCCCCCCTCCCCAAAAAAACTAAAATATAATTGGAGATTAAATCAATTCACTAGAGGCGCAAAAAAAGGTAAAAATATTTAAAAAAGTAACCTTTTCACTGACGATGATTAACAAACACCAAAATACTCTCAAAAGAGAACAATAACTCCCTGTGGAGAAGATTGGCAAAAAGCATTATCAAATGAAAACATTTCAAGATGATAAATAAGCTAGGTATCAAGATGGAAACTTGTACTTTCTCTTCAACCACTGCAGTTGCAATTAAGTAAAAACAGTCACAAGAACTCGCAGACAAAGATCGCACACATGGTGCCAACTAATACCACCAATTACCTAAGACTATATTTTCAGATGATAAATATCAAGATGGAAACTTGTACTTTCTCTTCGACCGTGGCAACTGCATCAGAAAAAACAAAATCACAAGCGCTCACGGACTGAATAAATAACACCACCAGTTACCTAATCACTTTATCTTCAACCGTGGCAATAGTAATTCAAGGCCAAAAGATCGCACACATCATGGCAAATTATACCAAGGCCTCAATATGGAAACAACGTACACATGGTGGCAAATAATACCACCAATTACCTAAGTCCTATGTTTCAAGATGATAAATAACTTAGGCCCCCACATGGAAACTTTTACCTTCTCTCCAACCGTGGCAATTGCAATTCAGTAAAAACTAAGTCAAAAGCACCCATGGGCAAAAGAACACACACGTGGAGGCAAATAATACACCAATTACCTAAGTACTATGTTTTCAAGATGATAAACAAGTTAGGCCTCAAGATGGAAACTTTTACTTGCTCTTCAACTGTGGCAATTGCAATTCATTGAAAACAAAGTCACACACACGTGGTGGCAAATAATATCATCAATTACCTAAGCACTATGTTTTCAAGATGATATATAAGTTAGGCCTCAAGATGAAAAGTTTTACTTTTATCTTCAACGACAGCAATTGCAATTCAGTAAAAACAAAGTCAGAAGCATTTACGGACCAAAGAACATACAAATGGCAGCAACTAATACCACCATTTACCTAAGCACTATGTTTTCAAGATGATAGTTAAGTAAGGCATCAAGATGAAAAGTTTTACTTTCTCTTCAATCGTGGCAATTGCAGTTCAGAAAAAACAAAGTCACACTCACGGACAAAATAACACACACGTGATGGCAAATAATAACACCAATTACCTAATAATTAGGAACAAAGATTTCAGGAATGACATCCCAAGAGTTTTCTAAGGAAAAAGATTAAAAGAAGTTAAAACAAACAGTGATTCAAAGTTTCAATTTAATGAGTAAGGTCTGGATCTAAGAGACAAACCAAGGTGATTAGTCGGTTCATCCAGTAAGAGGATAGTAGGGCTAATGAACAAAGCTCGAGCCAATGCAATCCTCATTCTCCAGCCACCAGAAAAATCTCTCGTCTTCTTCGCCTGCATCTGCTTGTTAAAACCCAAACCATACAAGATTTCAGCAGCACGTTTCTCTGCAGTTGATGCATCCATTGCCTCCAAACGCTCATAGATAAGGTCAAGCCTATCTCCACCACCATCCTCCTGCAATCGTACCACAATGAATACAATAAGAGAAAGGAATAACCTCATATTACAAGCTCTTCATGAACCACAACATCAAGTCACTTGGACATACCTGACCAGCCAAAGCCTCAGCTTCTTTCTCCAATTTCAATCTCTCTTCATCACAACTAATGACAGCCTCAAGTGCAGACATCTCAGAAGCTTCAATCTCCCTAGTGAGATGATAAATATCCATATGCTCAGGAATTGGAAGTTCTCGGCATCCAATTGCAGCTAGAAGTGTTGATTTTCCACATCCATTTAATCCAAGCAATCCATATCGTCTGAGCGAATAAGATAATCAAGAGAATAAAATTTGAGCATAGTCCTTAATAACTGTTGAGAAAATTGTTGAAATGGGTGGATAAATTGTCAAACCTTCCGTAATTGAGTTCTAACATGGAATCAACAATGAGATCATGTCCATGAAAAGTAACAGATAATGACTCAATCTGGGAAAAAATTGAAACGAAGAAAGTTCAAACAAGTTAATCTCATCAACATCACTACAAATCGATTTCAAAAAAAAATTCAAGCACAAAATCAGCGTAAAAATTCCCACATCTACATATCACCTGATCCATAAAGCCCATAAAAAGTAATTAAAAAAATCAGATATAGACAAAACGAGTGAAAGAAACTTACGCGAATATCCCTGGAAAGAGGATGGGAACAAAGAACGCCGGTACAGGTCCGATCCGATATCTGAAGACTCTCAACTCCATCTGACAACTTATCCACGCTACTTCCGTTCTGAACAGCCGTCGTGGACTTTGATGACGCCGACGCCGCTTTACTGCCTCTCTTGGCAGCGGCAGCCGCCTTCTTCTGCGCTGCCTTCTTCTTGCTTGCGTCCGACACCATCCTCACAAACCAAAATACCTAAAACCAAATCAAAAAAAGGAAAAAAAAATCAGATAAAGTGTTGATAATCTCATAATAAGAACGTCATGTATACAAAATAAAGAGAAAAGGAAAGAAACAAACCTGGAAGAAGAAGAGGAGGGTAGAGTAAGAGAGCAGACGGTGGATCTAGGGTTTCTCAGTATTTGTGTCCTGTTAATTGTAAAGAAGGACGACTAAGAAGGTACAACTATTTCTAGTATGAATGCCAATGTGTCCCCACGGCGCAGGAGAGAGAGAGATGCACTAGCAAGGGAGGATTCCGATTAGTATGACACGTGTACGGTTCTTATAATATTCAAACTCCAATCCTCGTTTTCTCTTCCCTCTTTAGATTGCGTATTATATAGTGACACACTTCTGCTGGGGTCCAGTGGCTGACGGTCCGACATGTACCTGGGCGGTGGCCGCATTTCGAACTTGGGCTCTAGTCCGTGGCTCTTTTAAACTTCTTAGGACCACCCGCAATACCAAGTCGCTCACCCTCAACGAACCCCGCAGGAGAACCCTGGTGCTGCTAGTGTCTTCACATATAAGAGTGTAACTTTTGGCGGGGCTTGATTTCCAGATTAGCCGATGGAAAATAAAGCCCAAGACACAGCTTTAGGGCTTATTTATAAGTTCACGCATACATAAAATGGCTTTGGGCCTCCTCTTCTTCTTCTTTAGATCTCCAATGCGATGCTCTACATACTTTTGGGGAACTTTGCAATGATGAGAGCCGAAAACGTGAGCTAGTTTATTTTTCATTTCCTACCCACCTTGAGGAAGATATTACACGAATTTGATAATAATGATCATTTGGCTCTTTGGTTTCATCATCCTCGGTGATTTCCTAGTATAAAAGAGAAATGGAACAAATAGTTGTTGTAGAGCTTATGACATTTTCTTGTCACGTTCCATCTTATCTTATACATATTCAATATAAGGATTCCATATTAATATTATGAATGTATAAATTTGGTAATTTATAGGAATTTTCTTAGAAATTACTCTACTGATTAAAAACTAATATACAGCTAGACCATGATAAAATTACCATTAACGATATCATTAAAGCAAGAGAAAATTTTTTTATGCTTCATAAGGCTTTGTATAGATTCGCATTAAAAATTTAGTTGCATGTTATGATTTTATGTAACTATTATCAATAGTAATAACCTTTTATAAATGTAAAGTTATTATTTATCTATCTTCTATGTTCATGTAATGAATTGCCATTAATAGCATAAATGTACACTTATGCATGAGAAATTTAACCATTTAGTTGAAATTAAGTCAGATTATTAATTCTATACTAAGAAAAACATTGAGTTTAATTAAAATATTTATAAAATATCAAAACTATTTTGAAACTAAAAATTTGTAAATATAAAGTATGATTTAAAAAAAAAGAAAAAAAATTTAACTAATTAGAGATGCAAAACATTGGTAGTATTATCTATCGTAATATTCAATATTTACACTTATACAATATATGATGTTATAATTTTTTAAAGAAGTTAAAAAGAAAATTTTATACATCAATTTAGGAGTTATAACGTACAAAGAAAACAAAGAGAACAAAACGATGTCGTTAGACATACATTAGTCCTCCACCTAAAATGTCATAGTTTAACCAAAATAAAGCGATGCCACATCAATGAACAAAACGATGTCTTTAGACATACATTAGTCCTCCATCTAAAATGTCATAGTTTAACCAAAATAAAGCGATGCCACATCAATAAAGTCCACTCTAGGCATTTCCACCGAGTTTTGCACATCATACATGACTCCTCATATTGTTTTCTTGAGAGATGAGTATCGCAGCCCATCGAGATGACACTTTTCTTCATGGAGATCTCTAGGTATGAATTTCTCCCTTTCAATGAGATTACATATGCTATCCTTTCTGTTATGGACAGAGCCGTACAACAACCTAAGCCTATGATGCAAGTTGGGCTAGATGAATCACAATAGCTGAGAAGAAGCTCCGAGCCAAAAATAGCTTCTAGAAGGTTGCAAGGTTTTGTTTTAGGAGACACATCAACAAATGCCAAGTCATTGGAGGAATAACGGTTTGTAATCATGAGGGTGGTGACGATTATATAGGAAGGGAATTACCTAGGAGTTGGTTATGCTAAAATCTATTATGCTCAGGCTATTCTTTCTTCATCTCAGATTCTCTCTTCTTCACTCATGTGTCATTCTCTATTTTTCTTGCTTTCAATTAAAGGCTTCGTAATTCTCAATCAATCAATACAAATCCACTCTTTTCTCCTTCACTTTTGTGTGTTGAATCACTGTTATATTCATCCAATCCTTACATTGGTGCTTTCATTGACCTCTGTTTAGATGGCAGAGCATCAAACCTGGCTCAAGGTGTTGGATGATAGTGTGAAAGCCACTGTTGAGTCTCAATCCTCGATGCGTAAAAATATCGATACCATCACTGCCTCGTTTGAAGATCAGAAACGACTACTTAAGGATGTTTTAGCTCGATTTGCTTCTTTTTCACATAAAAAACAACCTCTGTTTTCTGGGGAGCATATGCCCGATTCTTCGGCCATGGTTGACTCAGTTTCGAATCCATTGGGTTGCCACAAACCCGCTCCAGTATAGATGGCACGCTTTTTCGGTTTTAATCCCGACCGATGGGTGATGCAGGCGGACAGACATTTTGATTTTTACCATATTCAAATTGATGAGAGGGTCATGATTTCATCTTTTTATTTTGAGGATGCCGCAACGGATTGGTACGATTGGATGCATCAGAACCGCCAACTTTCTAGCTAGTCGCCGTTCACCACCGCCATTTTGCAATGTTTTCGACCTTAAACTCTGGAAGAACCAAAGGGTTTATTGGAGAAGCTACAGTAAATCTTCACCGTCAGTGACTGCAGGTCTCGGTTTGAAGCAATAACAAATCAAATGGTGTACTTATCGGGCCTATTTCGGGTCCATTGTTTCATTTCTGGGTTAAGATCTGACATAAAGCATTCTGTTTTTGTTCACAACCCTACCACACTCAATGAGGGCATGCATTTAGCCCAACTTCATGAGCAAAGAATTTTGTTGGAAAGGGAGTGAGCCAGCCCAGTTTGGGAAACACTAAACCATTACTACCTAACCCAAAACCCTATTAGAATTCATTCACCCCTTCTTCTCCAAACCTAAACCCCACAGTAACCTTACCTAGCGACTCGAAGGTGCCTTTCCGCCACATATCGCTGACTGAAACGACACAATGTCGTGCCCAGGGTCTTTGTTACTATTACAATGAAAAGTTTTCTTGGGATCATAAGTGAAAGGCAAAATCCCAACTTCTTCTTTTGGAAGAAGAATTTGAACCACTTTAGTTGGATGACCTTGAGTTGATACCGCAACCAATTGCTCCGGACCTGACGATACTAGAACCGGAAACTTCTATTCAACCTCAATCTACCATTTCTTACAACGCTTTGGTAGAGGGTGTACAATTTCTACTTTGTGTTTCCAGGGAAAGGTCCATGGAAAATCTGTCGAAGTCTTGCTTGATGAAGGCAGCACACACAACTTCGTGCAAACCCCGAGTGGCAAAGTTCTTAAATCTCACTATCACTGCAACTCCAAATTTCTCTGTATTAGTAGGTAGTTGGGAACGTTTAATGTGTATGGGTATGGTTTCTCAAGTCCCATTGATTATTCAGGGCAAGGAACTTAAGATTGATTTTTTTGTATTATCGATCCAGGGATGGGATATGGTATTAGGTGTCGATTGGTTATCCACTCTTGGATCGGTTGTGACAGACTATCGAGCATCGATTTTTGAGTTCGATTATGATAGGCATAGGATTCAGTGGAAGGGGTATAAATCGCACCAAGCTCAACAAATTCAATTTAATGGCCTTCGACGTTTGCATCAAATCAATGCAATTGCAGAGTGCTTCATGTTACAAGTAGTTCAAAATCACACTGATGATGAAGATCCTTGTGTTGAGATTACTGAGATTTTGAATCGTTTTAAAGATGTTTTCACTAAACTTCAATGGTTATCTCCTCCTCGTGCCTGTGATCATGAAATTTATCTGTTACCCAATAGCAATTCGGTTAATGTCAAATCGTATCGGTACCCACATTTTTAGAAACAAGCCATGGAGAAACTAGTTTCCGAGATGCTCCAAGATGGGGTAATTCAACCGAGCACAAGTCCTTTCTCTTCACCGATCTTATTGGTTCACAAAAAAGATGGCACTTGGCAATTTTGTGTCGACTATTGAGCATTGAATGTGATATGTGTTTAATTGTCGATATTTTTAATCATTTACACTTAGCATTTATTGACATAAAAATGCTTAAGATACTCATTTTAATTCACATTTAATTTTAGGTACAATTTGGAAGCAAAGTAATTAAAAGAGGATAAATCAAGGCAGGAAGCAATCAACGCAGCGTTTTGGAGAGGTGTGAAATGTTTTAAGTCCAGACACCATTGTGCAACGCAGACAACGTCTGCGTTTCAGCGTGAAACGCAGACACAGCTGCGTTGCATGCAATGTTCCACAAGCAAGGGACGTGCGGAGATAATAGCGCAACACATAAGGATTAAGAGCAAAACGCAGCGTCCCAGGACAAGGAGCACGCACGTAGAAGGTTTGAAGGGTTTTAAGTGAAGAGACCCTTAATTGTCCCATCACTGCATAGTAAAGAGGACATAAAAGCAACAGTAGGGAGAATAAAACAGTGAGCGGCGTTGGAGGCAGAGGTGCGAAGTAGCGTGAGCTGCGGCTTGGGCTGGAGCAACGCAGGCGTGGAGTGAAGCTTGCCAGATTGAACAGCCGCAGGAGAAGAGAACAAGCACAAGCAGAGAGGAGCAAATGTTTTAAGTGATGTAGACCTTTAATGGTCTTGTCACTGAACAATAGAGGAGAGTTAGTCAAGAGCTGCGTGAAGGAGATACAAAGGGATATTCGGTTGATGCTATAAAATAGGGGCTGAAACTATTTTCCGGAAAAGACCTATGAAGAGCTAAACGTCCCGATACCGATTCAGAAGTGACATCGACACTGACGACCTGGGTTAAGTGTTATTTTAATTATTTTGTTGTTTCTTTCTCTCGTTAGGAATTGATTGTGTTATCCGATTTCAACTGATTTGGGTTTC
>JANSVB020000425.1:909262-929645 GCA_025504935.2 Erythroxylum haughtii | reverse complement strand
ATTATTATCATTATTATCATTATTATTATTATTATTATTATTATTATTGTTATTATTATTATTATTATTATTATTATTATTATTTTTATTATTATTCTTATTCTTATTATTATTATTATTATTATTATTATTATTATTATTATTATTATTTCTATTATGATTATTATTTCTATTATTATAATTACTGTTAAATATTATTATTAAATTTATTGTACACTATTTATAAAATTTATTATTATTATTTATTATCATTATCATTATTATTATCATTATTATTATTATTAAAATTGTTAATTATTATTGATAATATATTATTAATATAAACAAATAAAAGCAAACAAACTTAATGAAAATAAATTCATTAAATAATAAAAAAAAAATTAAAAATAAAAATACTACTAATTTTAATAATAAAATAAAAAAAGAAAAGTTTCTCCCAATCTCGCGAGGGCGAGGGCTCGCCCTGCGAGTTTGAGTCATTTAATAATAATTATTATTTCTATTATTATTATTATTATTATTATTACTATTATTATTATTATTATTATTATTGTTATTATTATTAATTGTTCTATATTTTTTATTAAAGTTATAAACTTAATTTTTTAAAATTAAATATCTAAATTTTAAATTCTTATAAGAATATTCAAAAAAATACTAAGATATATAATATTTATACCCATATAATTTTTTAAAAAATCATATCCTTATAAGTCATTTTACACATAAACAGTTAATACTAAATAACTAATATTACTAAACATCTCTAACAAACAGCTAATGTAATCCGCTGGTCAAATCAGCAGATTCTATCAGCTGTTAGTTGATAGAATCAGCTATTAGCTATCAGCTGATAGAATCAGCTAACAACTAATACAATAAGCTATTTGTCAAACAGGACCATTATACTTCCGGTTGTTACCTACAATGCATGCATCCCTTATAATCTTATCTCTCTTCATTAGTTTATTCATAAAAATTAATGGTTCTCCATATCCCACTCCACTAGGTACTTGCATAATTTATAGAGAAAATGAATGTAGACCTTCTTTCATTTCAAGATTAATGATGCTATTTTATGTATCAGCTTCACCTTCCACATCCAAATGCTGTCAATATATATTATAGATAGTGAGGCCGCTGCATTACTCTTGTTATCTCTTTGCGTGTAAAATTGAGAAAAAATGATCAGATAAGGAATAATGTGTACACTGGTACACTGGTGTTATCGATTATCGCTACATTTTGAAAACTGGAGTTTATATATTAATCTGTAATTTAAGACTTTAAATGAAAGGGTTAGGGGGCATCTTAACTACCTCTTCCATTGTTAATTATGTGCAAGGGAATGTTCATATTTGTTGTGTCCACGAAAATGTCGTTGAAAATAAACCTTATCTCATGATTACATCCTTCCATGCAACTAATTAAGGTTCTATCTCCATCGCTTTGCCGGGTTACAAATTTAGTTGCTAGTCATCACTTTGAGACTCTTAAGACTTTTCGATCTTATATTATATTAAGTATAGTAGAGTCATTAACACATTTATGCTTTCAGAATCATTGAACTTTGATACATGTGTGGACTTACTCGAGTGAACTATTTAAGATTAATTAAATATTAACAAATCTGTTTTTGTAGAACAATTTTGTAAAGGAAGTCATTATATAACATGTGTTTTTGACCGGTCATTACATAGCTTTTCGTTATGAGGTATAACAAAAAAAACCGCTATAACTAGAGAATATGTAAAATAAGAAAGATAAGGAAAGGAACTATTAGTTATTTTCGTTTTTATTTCAACAACTATTATTACTGTTTGTGGATTACAAGGCTCTAACAACCGAAATAGTAATAAAAATATTTACAGGAATGCGATTTGCTGGTTTTGGCAGACTAATTATCGAATTAATCCTTTCGTTGTCGTACTATGCTTAAGCCTATACTCATTAGGTAAGATGTCGGCATTTTATTATAACTAGAGTCTCTTGTAGACTATTTTCTATTTGATAGTCTGGTCGTAAATTTGTAACTAGCCCTTCTACTTTAAAAATGTGTGGCGTATATTCAATACTACACATTAAATTTATATATATTGCCATTTCTTTCGGTTTAAAATTGTCTAATTCGCTTAAACTTCGTTGAGTGGATATCAATTTTCGATGGGATTAATCCGAAGGCGAATTGATTACAGCATATATATATATAAGTAAAAAAAATTAATTTATTTTCTTAGTATATAATATATTAATATATCTTGATCTTATCCATAAAAGGGTAATATAATCTACAGGTTTAGGTTTAGAGGAGGTGTCGCTCCTTGACATGATATCCAAGAATATATATATTTTCTTAGTATATATAAATTTAATTGTGAATAAAAACGTATTAGTGAAATATATAAGTTTGTACCCATTGTGTTATTTAGCACATCTTATTATATACATTTGTGGCTATGCGTATTATATTTTTTTTTTAAAAAAAAGGAACGGGAAAGGTATCTGTCGACATGGTACCCGATTTTATTAAAATTAAAGCTTTAATGAATTAATTACTAATTAGTTTTCTTTTGTCTTTTTTTTTTTCCTGCTACATGGAATCTTCAAATTAAAAATAATTGAGGGCCTTCATTTTTCTACCAAACTAATAATAAAGAATCTTAATCGTACGAAACAATTGTTAAATAGAAAAAAAGAGATAAGTGTCGTCATTTGCATTGACTCTTGAGAAGAAAGACAAACACCATCGCACCTTTCATTTCTCAACGGTAGGCAAACTAAAATAGACCTAAACATCGCAGGCTGTACCCCTATATGATAAACGCATTATTGATATTTTAACTTGGATTATGTTTAAAGTATTTAATTATAGCGTGGGACCAAGGAAGGAACAATCACAATTTGGTCGCTCTTTGTATCTTATTAAATGTAGTTGTCCTTATCTTTTGACTTACTCTTTCCTCATCCCTAAACAATATAACAAATATGATGCAGCAGTGAAAAATTATAAACAAACACAATTTTAATTTAAATATTATAAGAATTTTTTAAAGAGAAAATAAAATATATTAACTTAACATATTTGTAAGTCATCAACCAATTAGTCGTTATTAGTTTCTCATTAGCATAAATTATGAAACATAATCAATAAATAATTAGGAATACAATTAGTATAGAAGAAGTGATACTTAATTGTCTAAGAAAATATGTATAAATGCTCATTTCCATAAGAATTTATACAAATAAAAATACAAATAATATTTTTTTCATTTATCTTTTCACTTATTACATGGTATTAGAACTTTCTTTATAAAAATAATAAAAAATTATCATCTAGTTGTTTGGTATATGGTAAAGAATGCAATATTTGAGAGCTGTGTTTGTTTGAATGATGCTCACTCTGCCAGAGCCGACGCATATGTATATTATTTATAGAGTTTACAATTGTACAAATGGTGAGAGAGCACGCTAACAGACAAAGGTTGTCATCTGGTTTTGTACAGAAAATATTCTTTACAGACGTTGGTTGTTTGTGTGTGAGTGTACGTGATTGTCGGCCTGCAGGTTTACATCTTCCATGCTAACGTCCTTGACAGCTGTATTGCGTTGCGTACTGTTGTAAAGTTGTATTAAATTATTTTCCTTGACATATATAACAAACTCTTTCACTCTTCAAGATAATAACAACAATACAAACAATGTATAAATTCTCATTCATACATGGCCTTACGCAATGATAAAAGTCTCTATCAAAACTCTATATTTTGTTGCTTAAAGGAAGAACACGACTTAACCTGTATTGCCCTTATTTAATAAATGACTGATCAACTATTTTTTGACAGATTGAAAGATATTTAATAATTTGACCATGTCAAATCGCTGATAATCATGTTTACTAATAAGCTGATTGGGTTGATGGATTGAATCTAATCTGCTATTTTTGAAAACGCTCCTCATATGAGCATTTTGCTCCGGTGGCTGAAAAAGTAAGAGACAAAAAGATAATTGTGTTTAAAAGTTATTACAAATTACAGGAGATGAGAAGAAAGAGAAAGAGATACAAATCAGATACATAGATATAAAGTGTGAATTCAATTTACTTGAAATTAAAACAAACTCTGGTTTATTAAAAAATAAACCAAAATGAAACTTTTTCTTTAATAAAATTTTGTGCTTCATATCGATACCATTATTTTTAAAGATTATTCTATTTTTAATTAAATAAAATAAGTATTATTGGATTTGATATTGTACAATACAAAAACTACCACTTAATTATTTTATCCTATCCAAAATTTTCTATAATGTTAGATTCAAAGATTGGGTTGGGTAAAAAAGTTTCGAGTTGCATTCATTATACTTAGTAATACTTGGATTAAATTTTAAAATTAAAAAGAATTAAATCATTAAATTTAAAATATTTTTAAACATAAAAATGTTTCTAAAAATAGTTATTATGTGTAAAAAAATTATTTTAATGTTAATTTTAATAGATAAAATTATTTAAAAAATTTATTTTTAGTTTTAGTTATAAGAAAAGACTAATTTTATTAAGAGATTACATTTTTATATAATTAAAAATAAGTTTTATGTTCATTAACTACTACATTTTTTATTTTAGTTTCTAACATTAATTTAAATAAATATTTTTTGTTTGTAATGTAGGCAAATAGGTTTTATTTAATTTAATTTTGATCAATTGACTGAAGCGAACTGAACTTAAGCATAAATTCTTATGAGAATATTCAAAGAAATACTAAGATATAATACTAATGTCCTTTTTTTAAAGTTACGCCCTTATAAGTCATTTTACACATAAATAGCTAGTACTAAACAGTTAATTTTACCAAACATTTTTAAACAAATAACTGATGTTATCCGATGGTTAAATCAGCTATATTAATTCGTTGTCAAAAACCTTTGATAGAATTAGTTATATTAATCCACTAATTACCAAACATGGCCATTCTTTCTTACTAGCTATGTCAGCCATGTAAGCATATGTCAGCCATTTTTCACGTCAATATTTGAATAAGATGACACATCAGCTATCATGCCCATACCTAGGTCTTACCTCCACTATATGAGCATCTGTATCAACTATCAAACCATCGTCCACTTCAACGGCCATGTCATCATTGGGTCCTTACTTTGCCACATCAACATCTACGTCCCACCTATGTCACAGTTCAACTCAGTTGGTACAATTAACGTCATGTTTGACTAACTAATTCAATTATTTTCTTACTATTTTTTTTCTTATATCAATTTCTAATATTTTTAGGTTCCTTGAACTCAATTTTATTTTCGTACGAGTTTTTTCTTTTCTTATATCAATTTCTAAGATTTTTAGGTGTCCTGAACTCATTTTTGGTTAAATTAGTCAAATTTTAGTCCTATAAATAGTCTTATCATTTTCTTATATTTTTCAAACCTTATTGTTAAGAATCTTCTTCTTCTGTGCACTATTTATATTTCCAAACTTCATTAATACATTCTTTAACTAATTAATGTCATCTTTGATGAATTCAACTATGATTTATGAGTCGAGAAAATGTGTAACTTTTTCAAAAGGTAGGTTTTGTCAGTGTATCATTACTACTCAAACCTACCCGGAAGACAAATGAAGTAGAAGATATATCTATAAAATGTCTAGTATCTTGGAATAACATGAATCATCAAATCCTTATATAGTTTCATAATACTACTTATGCAAAAGTAACCAAGCTAAAATTTTAATGATTTGATAATGCTAAAAAGGCATGAGATTTTCTAAAAAGTGGTTAACTTGCCCAAACTATTTATAGTTATATCTTTAAAGTGTAAGAGCTTTGCAACCAGTTGGCACTTAAAGATTGTATATTAGCTAATACCTAAGTATTGATCTCTGTGGTCGATAATACATCTGACATTTATTGATTACTCTTAAAGATGAGCTTAAGTCTAGTCGTAGGTCTTTTTCTGTTAAATTTCTCTGTCAAACCTTTACGCTATGATTAAATAAATAATCATAGAAGAAACTTGACTTTATGCCTTTTGGAATAAGAATTTTTTTTCCATCTAATGGTGTTATTCTTTCCACACAAACCTTTTTATTTTACCATACCTCTAATAAGAAGTCCCATAAAGTATTTTACAATTACTACAAAAAGAGTGGTCATCATATCTCCTAGTGCAGAAAATGATCTTACTAAACTTTTTGATAAGGTAACTCTTCCAAGTCCTCTCACCCTATTACTACTACTCTTATTGCTATAAATTGTTGAATAGGGAGTACATCTCCCAAATTTTCCTTGAAATGTCTTTGTATCCTTATATAATAACTCTAACCAAGCTGATCTCCCATATCATGTTTGTCACATAAGGTATTTTATCTTCATAGTACTTTAATTTACTTGTTATAATCACTTGACCTCTAACTCCTCCATATTTAGTTCTATAAAAACTCCTTTGTTTTAAATATTGTTGATATTTCGTTAACTCTACTATGCACGTTCAAAGTATAAGCATTATTCAAGCACTTAAGTTGTCTTTACCTAACACTTTTCTTATTCTTAAAGTTTCTTTAAATCTCATCTTGTTAGTCAATTATTTCTTTGGAGTGATGATTATAGTAGCTAGAATCTATAGACAAGCGAGATCTCTGAAACATGGCATAAGGTTGGATGAATGTTTGACCTAACCCCTCTTACCTTATATCCAAAATTGTGGGTGTTATTACATATAATATTAGACACTCCCATCTTGGTCATCTTTTTCAATATTATACTTGGATCTTTAACTTTTTGTGAATCATTATGTCAGAGCAAGTTTAAAAAGCTATGATTGTATTTCATGCCAACTTTTCAAAAGTCATACTTTACCTTCTATTAATTGTGATTATATTTATTTAACAGCCCTTTAATTTGATATATTATGATATTTGAGGATTTTCTCCTTATGACACTATGGGTGGTTTACAATATTATATAAATCTTTTTAATGATTTTTCTATACATAAATGGTTTTATCTCATGCTTCACAAAATTTAATTATTCCTTTTGTTTATTCTCACTTTGTAAACATGATTCAAACTCAATTTTTTTAGGAAAATAAAAATTTTGCACACTGATAATGCCATAGAATATAAAGATAAATATTTCACTTTATTATTCCTGATTAATATGGAACTATTACATAATGATCTTGTCTAGGTACCTCTCAATAAAATGGTAGACCTAAACTAATGCATTGACATATTCTTAATACTATTTAAGCTCTTCTCATCTTTTCCTTTTATTTAGAAACCTTTTGGGGGATATGTTGCATTTATGGATATCTACACCATCCATCATCTCCCTACTTTTTTTTATAGATAATATCTACTATAATGAAAATTTGTATAATTATGCTCGTAACTATCAAACTTTTAAAGCTTTCGGCAATGTTTAGTTTATTCTTTTCCATCCATACGAATATGCCAAACTAGAATCATGATCATGATTACATTGTTTTCTAGAGTTTGAGAAAGAACACAAGGTATAGGTATTGGGATCCCTTACATCAAAGTCTTTGTATCTCTTAACTTGTGATTTTTTGAGATATAAGATGTTTTCATCTCTTTCAAAATTATGAGAAAATGAACCTTTTTGATAGTTTTTCTTTCATCCTAACTTATCCTTTTTATGATATTTCCTTTGAATGATCATTTTCTAATGATCTTTATCAATTCAACATAGCCTACACTTGTTACAACTGTACCTCTAGAAACTATGGATTTATCACCTCCTCCAAATGATCCTTTTCTTTTCACTCACTAGTTAGAATCTTTTACTCCTCCCCTTGTTACTTGTTGTACTAGTATCATAATTTTCCTTTATATCCATCTTTAAGTTTTTTTTGTTTATTAAATTGTTCTCCTCTTTATATAGACCTCACACTATCGTACAAGCTTTGACCTCCTATGTAAATTACAAGTACTTATTATCGCTCATACTTAGGACATGGTTGATTTACCTTCAAACAAGTTTGTTGTTAGTTACAATCAGGTCTATAAAATTAAGACTCGAGCTGATGGATAGTTAAGTGATATAACATCTAACTTTTTGTTAAAGTATTACATAAGAGTACGACATTGATTATAAGGAAACATTTTCTTATGTAGCCTATTTAACCTTAATCCATAGTCTCATTGCCATTCTTCCTAGAAAAAGTTGGTCACTATTTTAGATTAATATCAAGAATGAATTCCTTAATGGTGATCTTATAGAAGAAGTATATCTACAACCTCGACTTGGTTACTTATTTGCCAAATCCAAGTTTATTATCAATCTTTTTGGTTTTTAGTTTAAATCTTCTGGTCACGTATTATTCCTTTATAAAATAGATCAAGATTGTACTCCTCTTCTCTTATATGTTGATGACATGATAATTACTGATGATGACTCTCAATGTACCTTAACTTTCAAATATTTTCTACATCAACAATTTAAAATGAAGGATTTAGGTAATCTAAGTTATTTTTTAGGTCTTGAATTTTCATATAATGAATTTGATTATTTTCTATCACACGTAAAATATTTTATGATTACATCTCTTATACTAGTATAATTGACAATAAGACTGCTTGCACTCCACTAGAATCCAAAATTCATCTTTTTGCTACTAATATGACTCTTCTCAATGATGGTACTCTTTATCGTTTATTTGATGACAGACTTATATGTCTCATTGGGTGTTGTTGTTGTTGTCATCTTATACGTCTCACTATCTCTTGACTAGATATTACTTTTGATGTTCAAATTATCAGTCAATTTATGTAAACACCTTATATCACTCACTTTTCTATTGTTCTTTGTATCCTTCGACACATCAAAAGTACTCTTTTTCTTGGTCTTTACTTATATCATTCATCTTTGTTAGAGTCACAAGCGTACTCTAATATTGATTGGGTTGAAGATCTAAATGATCATCACTCCATCAATTACCATTATTTCTTTCTTAACACATCTCTCACTTTATGACACATTAAAAAATCAAACAGTTAGCTCTTGCTATCGAACTAAAACATAATATTGAACTTTTGCTAATACTACCTTTGAGCTCCTTTAGTTACTTTGGTTACTTTAAGATATGGGCATTTCATATTCTTCGACAACTGTTCTCTTTATAAAAATTGTAGTGCCATATAAACTGTCTATAATGATGTTTTCAATAAAGATACCAAACATACTAACATTGATCGACACCTTATATGTTATCATGTTCTTCAATATAGTATACAACTTGTCCTTACTTCATTATAATCTCATATCGTCCACATTTTCACTAAATTACACCCACCTTAGCTATTTCA
This sequence comes from Erythroxylum haughtii, assembly GCA_025504935.2. Lineage (NCBI taxonomy): Eukaryota > Viridiplantae > Streptophyta > Magnoliopsida > Malpighiales > Erythroxylaceae > Erythroxylum > Erythroxylum haughtii. The sequence continues at coordinate 920,311 of JANSVB020000425.1, read as the reverse complement.
GGAACTTATTTTTGAACTCGAGAAGCCTTATCTGTTTATTATCTTAAGTTTGAAGGAAGATGTTGGCATATTTGTAAGTCAACAATCAGTTGTCGTTAACATTAATTTGGGGATACAATTAACTTAGCTTAAGGTATTTCCTTAATTATATAGTCAAACTATGTATAAATGCCTCTTTTCTAGGATAGTTTGTACATATAGAAACATAAACAATATTTTTCTCTTATTTTTCTTTACTCCTTATAAGAGTAATGCAATTAATATGAAAATAGCCTCTTTATGGGTGGCATATTAGAGATAAACGATAAAACTAATCTAGAAGCTCTTTCAAGATGTAAAATACTCTAGAAAAATGATCAACTTACTTAAAATAGTATCATTATGACTAACTTACTAGGTACAAGTGATATAAATAATTTGAAATAAGGATACAATTACTCTTTCGAACTAATACAATGATCTAAGAAAAATGATGCAACTGATTTAAAATAGTCTTAATAAGTGACATGCTAATCGCAACTAATGCAATTATCTAGAATAGTGATGTAACTAATTTGGACCAGTGATATTGCTATTGATATAAAATAATTTTTTGAAGAATATATATAAAATAATTTTATTTTAGATGACAATGTTAAGCATAAATGATGCAATTAATTTATAATAATGACATAAATACTCTTTAAGGTTGATACAACTACTTTATCAAAAATGATACAATCGACTTATACTAGATTAATGTGGATAAGGTTGTGTATTTCATGCGGATCTACCAGAAATAACCACTCCATTAGTTAAGTGTAGGATTGCATAGGACAAGAATAATAGTGTCTATCTTTGTAATTTAGATACTAATGATGGACTTAATTACTCTAATTACAATAAGGAACGTGTAGAACTTTTGTATGATTGTTTGTTTGTTTGTTAATGAATATTAATCATTTATATGTCTTATTTATACTTATTTTCATGTTTAATTATTCTTATGAAAAAGAAGAAATGGTTATCTATATACAAATTAATTATTAACTCTTGCATGTCTTGATTGAAATGTTAACCGTTAGTTTGGGTGGGTTCAACATTCAAAACCAGCCTACGGCAACCTAACTCTTAGAATAATATACGACTCTAATATTTTTCGCATTTAAATTAGAGGTTTGTATAATGGAGGTTTCGGAACTCTGTACTTTTATAGTGCAAACATCATCAGTAGGTGAAATCTTTAATTTAAACGCTTCAGATAAAGTTTGAGAATGCCCCTATTTGTATTAATATTTAATAATAATAACAAAAACAAAGAACGTGATTTGACGGAGAGAAATAGGCGAAATTCCTGGGGTTTGAGGGGGCGAAAGGGAATTTTAGAAATAAGAAAGGGGCTGATTGCTGATAAGAAAACCCACACAGAAAAGTCAAAACAAGTTCCGACTGAGATTTGAAAGACAGAAGAAACAACCTTAGCTTGGCTGTCCTGATTAGATGACGTAACTTATTGCGCATGTGGTCACTCCCAGCTGTTAGCGTCAAAAATATTTCAACGCAGACATCAATATCGTTGGACACACGTGTCCAATAATTTCACGATCTTCTTGGCCTCAGTGGCCCCACTGCGTGGAACAACTCTACTCGCCGGTAACTCCACTCCCATTCATTAGTTTCTCCCCGACTGGGGTTGGCCCGTGGGGAATCGGTTTGGTTCACTCAGAGATGGGAAATTCAGAGATTAAAAGATCAATCAATCAAGTCAAATCAAATCGCAAGATTGCTTCTTCTTCGTTGCTGAACTACCGTCTCTAACATGTGATCTGATCTGGTTGGTGAGAGCAGCTTTGATGGTGTTTATTTTATTATACTGAGATCCATTGCAGTAATTTGAACATTTCTTATTGTTTTACTAGGTTCAAAATACATTAAAAAAATTATAAAACTAATGTTATAAAATACTTATATCATGATTTACTCATAATTATTATAATTTACCATGTCCTAACCCGTATAAATAATGCATTACCAAACGACTCATTTTCTAAACACATAGTAGTTAGGCTACAATGTCATGTTTATATCATTAAAATTAAAACTAATTATCAGAAATAATAATATTACGATTGTTTACTTCTTTTTACATGAAGATTTTATAAAAGATACCATAATTTGAACATAACTTCTCTAACAATTTTAAGATCTAATTCGTTTAGCATTAAAGCATTTATGGAAAATAGATAGTTGAATGTTAATGACTTGTATAATTAAATAACCATTTTATGGTTTTTATTTAAACTTAATGCATTTTAAACATTTTTTAAAAATTTACTTATATCTGTGTCCGAACATATATTTTAGATTGCATTACATTTTAATACAACATACATTATCAGGGCCAGTAGGGTCTTGCAAATGTTGAAGACCGACCATTCGTTGTGAAATTTTAGATAACTGCAAAATTAGGACTCGCTTTCTACAATGTCAGGTAAACAAGAACGGACTTGTTTGCAGGCGTTTTTGATTTTGTGTTTCAATGGCCATCTCGGCCCAGGCAATAGAACATTATATAGGTTTATGGAAGTCGAGGATTGGCTACTTCGTATCTTCAATCTGTCTGTTAATGATACTGCTTCGAAGACAGGATAGTCTTCTTACAAAATCAAAGGATGAGGAGATGAGTTAAATGTATACCTCACATTCGAGCATAGAACAAATTTATCAACTTGATTCACCACGGCTTAACGAAACTTCGTTATGCCAGTTAACCAAATTAACCTTTGACATTCAAAAGTATAACGAGACATCGACAATTACGACTTTCACCTGAAATCAAAATCGCCAGATTTAGTAACTAGAATGTTCCGATTTAATCCCTATTAAATCTTGGGACGTCCATGTAGCAATTAGCATACAACGGCATGTTACATCAAAAATACATTACACTTGGTGGCATTACAAGTGAACAAGTGTGAGGCATGCATTAATCCCTTCTTATCCGAAGACTGTAATTGGTGAGTTGTACAGTTGCGTTCCCTCCAGATTGTGCAGATACTTCATATGAATGCAGCCTTTAGTAATATACCACCCTACCTTAGGCTTTCAGCCTTTTTGACTGTCCATTCGAGTAGAACTGACCATTCTTTAGGAGCCCCGTATATTTGAAATAGGTGTTGTATTCTGGTCTAAATAATTTCAGTGTAATTACATTGAAAAAATAGGTGATCTCTAAGTTCTGATTATCTTTTGCAGAGAAGGCACAATGGGTCAATACCTCCAAAACTTCTATCCTTAGTACTCACTCTTGTTTTAACCACCAACCAACTAGTGAGTGAAGTTTAGGCATTAGAAAACTTCCATATCAGTCTGTACCACATCACCTTGGCAGATTGTGATTTGTAAATTTGATAGCAGGAGCTATTTTGTGAACCTATGAGAGCTGCTTCCAATCTATATTAATTTGTCAAACTTTTGTTGATTGGGGTTGCATTGAGGAACTAGATTTAGCACAACAGATGCACCCTTAAAATTAATACTCCATCTATTATTTTGTATTATACTATCCACCCTAGCCTATTTGGGAATTTGTAGTTTTGGTAACCGGACAAGTTATAGCCCTCTCCACAAAAGACAGGAACTTCCATTTCCAATGATAACTTGGATGTAAGGATAAATTTGATATCTCAGCCTCAGAATTTGAATAAAACTCCAGGCATGCTCTCTGTTGATTTTAATCCCCAAAAAGTTGGAGTCCTCAATATAATATTCGTTGATTCATTTGGATCAAAGGGATTCTCTGTTAGTTAGGATCTTCCATACCCTCGTAAGTGAGAAGCACATTTGGCATAACTTGGACGGGAGTTATTCCAAGTCTACCCTTCTGTTTAGATAAACAGAACTCTGTCCATCTAACCTTTGCCCCTTTACCCTCCCAACCTATAGGAAGTTCTTGATACATTTCTCGAACTCTTTGGTTAGCTTCCTTGGTATACGCAGATGTGCAGACTAGTGTACATTTAGATTTCTAAGCACTGAAGAGGTCAGTTACAATCTTCCAGTTTCTGATAGGAATCTATTACGCCAATTGTTGATTCTTTCTTTAAACTTGTTCAACAAAGGAAAGGATTCTTATTATCTTGGCTTCGTAGTAATTATTGGGATTCCTAAATACTGGAAGGGGGCATATTGGATTGATAGACCAGTTATATTGTAATACGTAGTGTGAACCTTATTACGTATCCCGGATCTACATGAAAGGATTAAAAACGAAGGTAATGCAGAATACTTGGATTTCGGTTCCATCTTTGATTCCGATGCCGATTATGAACTCCAAACGTCTTCAAATCTCTCGGGACCTTTAGTGAAAAGTGCTCACCGACTTACAGGCTAGGTATTTCTATAGTTTCCTCAAAACACGAGCTTCCCTAACGGGTCAGAAATTCCTTATGTTCGTGAATGATATATATGAGTAACTGTAGGAGACTTTAACCTTTATATAGCTTCTATATCGAGCTTTCCCATCACAAGGCCGATATGGACCCGGTCCACACTAATTGGGACCCATTTTCTACCCGGACTTCGACTCATTAATCTAGATTATTTATTGTACCATTTTATTATCTTTATCTGGATCAAATTGCACAACTTAACCGATAATTTATTTAAAAACCAAAATTGCAATTAATGTTGTTCAACTTTATGAGACATGGACAAAATTGTCCCTAAGGACAAAAATGGCTAACAATCTTCTCTTTGGACAAACATTAATTGCAGTAGACTCTAGTTTAAAAACAATTTAAAAACTCGGTTAAGCCACGCTACTGTATAGTCAACTAAGTTTTAAAAACGAAACATTTGATCCAAAGATAGCGAAAGTCCATCATTCTGTCTCGTAAGGCTTTCGGTACCGAAAAGCATCAGATGCATGTGTCCTTTATGACATAGATCCAATAAAATCACAAATACCTAATACCTCACTAACATGAATGGGAAAATGGAGTATGGCAAACTACGATGATACCTTATGATCTAATTGTATCATCTTCGTTTGTAGGTCTCATTTTCTCCATCTTTATGCTAAACTGCATTATAGAAATCCTGTTTTCTCTCACCGAATGCTAAACAGCATTAGAGAAAATTTTTATGTTCTCCAACTGAATGCTAAACTGCATTAGAGAACCTTTATGGGATTAAAAACTTATATCTCCCTATATCATGTCAAACTTCATTGATATCCACTTAAAACTGTATGCGTCTAAATGAAATAGGTACAAGGTCAATCTGCATATATTCCTAATGACCTTTAAATGCTTAAGATCGACACAAATGTTAAGACTTTTATACATATTATGACAATGTATGATAACATATATTACTGACGATAAACGATGATAATCTCTATTGATGAACCATTATACTATCATAATACATCAAAATGTACAAATGTATATGGAGCAAACATAATGATCCCCTAACTAATAGTTTCTAAGGACGTCAAAACACACATGCTGTATACTTGTGTCACAAGCACAAGTGGATACCTTTTTGTATCAACACCTTTATGACCAAATAATTGACCTTTAAATGCTAATACCCTGTGATATCTTTGTTATTATTAAACAACATAGCATCAAGATTATCACAGTATAACCAAATGGGTCTAGCCACTGAATCAACTACAGATAACTCAGAAATTAAGTTTCTGAGCTAAACTATCTGTGAAGCAACCTTATAGCATATACTCTACATACATAGTCGAGAAAGTCACCCATGTCTACTTGACACACTTTCACGACATTGTACCATCTGTAAACTTAAAACTGTAACCTTAAGAGGACTTTCAATCATCCAAACACATAGTTAAAATCTAAATTTGAATTCCCTACGAGGTTTAGTCTGTTGACTTTGCTATATGTCAACATATAATCCTTAGTTCCTTTTAGTATCTCAACACTAACTTAATTGCATTTCAATGGTCTACATCTGGGTTAACTAGATATTGACCAAACAGTCAAATGGTGAATGCAATGTCCTACCTAATACAAAGCTGAGCATAAATCAGGCTATCAATCATACTAAAATATGAAACATTCCTCATAACCTCTCTCTTTACATTATTCTTTAGATATTATGCCAAAGATTATCTCTCACTATAAGAGATAGGTGCTACGACAAATTTACTGTTAACCGTATTAAATCTTTGTAACACATACTCAATGTATGCAATCTGTGAGAGGCCTGATGAGTGTTAAGATCTATCCGGTGAATCTGAATACTTAGGACAGAAGATGCTACACCAAGGTCCTTCATGTCAAAGTTCTTCACCAAAAGTTGCTTAACCTCACACAACATGGTCAAGTAATTTGACGTGAGTAATATATCATCCACATGTAGTAATAAGATAATTAACTTTGTTCCCCCTGACCTCATAGTAAAAAGCATCGTTTTAGCTTTACTTTCCATGAAGCCAAAAGAGGTCATAACCTCGTCAACTATAAGGTATTACTTTTAGAAGGATTTCAAGATCCAAATGGAACTGACATGGTTTGTGCATTATGAAAATCAATATATGGTTTACATACCGTATAGACATCTTCATAAAAGTCTTTATTCAGGAAATTGATTTTGACAGCCATATGATGTAACTCTATATAATCATGAGTTATAATTGCCATAACCACTCAAAATATATCATACGAGGATACGAGAGAAAAAGTAACATTAAAGTAAAATTTTCTCCCTGGGTGAACGATCAGGTAACTGAGCGAGCCTATAAACTGCTGAACTTTATCCTGAAATCCTTTAGATCTAATCTTCATTTACAACTAAAGAGTTTGCATTTTCGTTATAAATCAATTGGCTGTCAAACCTTACTATGCTTCATGGATTGCATCTCTTCAATCATTGCATTTTACCACACATCCGCATTGGGTCCAGAAACAGCTTCTGTAAAAGTAAATGGATCCATGACATGTCTAATAGCATAGTCCTGTGCACCTGATAAACTATATAATTATATGGGATAGTAGGTCATCTCACTCTGGTGGATTTACTTAACTGTATTAGATCTTGTACCTCCAGGAACCTCTGTATGTATAGGTATGGATTCCTGTTCCTATAGAGGCATGGTACAGAGACCTAGATCTACCGAATCTAACTATATGAGTGGCGGGTACATAATAACTATAGTATTCACCCTACTATTCTGGTCCCTCCTTCTATACAGTAAAAGTTGTAACTTTAAAATGTTTAGGATATCTTACTAAATAACAATGAGTGGAATGAGCATTCAATCATTATCTATAAGGATTATACTATCTCAATAAGGCAGGCCCATACATGAATGTGTGCAAGGATGGGTTTTCACACTTGTAGATAATCAGGTAGAAATGCCATGTTCTGCATCGACTTCTTCAAGTCCTTTAGGATGCAATTATGTCTTTTTGCAACACACTATTTTGCTCAAAACTACTCGGCATAGTGAATTAAGTCACTATTCCAAATAATTTCAAATATTTGGCAAACGGAAATTTTAAAGTCTTGAAACACCATATTTGTCATGATATTCTCCCCGACTGTCAAATCTGACTATCTTGATGAATTTTCCCAAGTAGTTCTCAACCTTCAGTCTTTAAGCAAGAACATATAACTATAAAGGGAATAATCATCAACAAACGTCAAAATACATTTAGAATTGCACAATGCAACTGTGTAAGGTCTATCGATATCTTTGTGTATTAGACTCAACAAGTCAAAGTATGAGTTGACCTTAATATCCTTATTAGTCAACTTACCCCTGCAACAGTTAACACATGTTTCCAGATTATCATAATCTAGAATTAAGAAATGCTTGTTAAGTCAAAATGACGTTACATAAATGATTTTGATGAAGCACAAATAATAATGAAAAATAGACAAAAGAAAAGCAGACGGAAGCTAAAATGAAAAGCAGACGGAAGAAAAGCAGACGAAAGGTAAATTGAAAAACAGACGAAGAAAAGCAGATGAAAGAAAAGCAGACGAAGAAAAACAGACGGAAGAAAAGCAGACGGAAGCTAAATTGAAAAGTAGACGAAAGTTAAAATGAAAAGCATACGAAAGAAAAGCAGAAAAAGAAAAACAGACGGAAGAAGAACAGACGAAGAAAAGCAGATGGAAGCTAAATTGAAAAGCAGACGAAGAAAAGAAGACGGAAGAAAAGCAGACGGAAGCTAAATTGAAAAGCAGACGGAAGCTAAAATGAAAAGCAGACGAAAGAAAAGCAGACAAAGAAAAGCAGACGAAGAAAAGCAAACGGAAGAAAAGCAGATGGAAGCAAACCTCGTCAAATCAAGAATCAGTTTGAGTTAGTTATAGAACTCAACTGAATAACTGTTTCTTGAAAGAAGCAAGAATCAAGAATCAAGAAGCAGTTGAAGACGAAGACTATAAATATGAGTCAGAGTCGAAGATTAAAAAAGTTACACACACACGAGTTACGAAAAAGTTACAACGAAAGTTACAAAAGCTTACTTGAGAGAAACTATTGTGCGAAAAATCTAGAGCTATTTTTCTGTAACAAAGCTCGAAAAATCTTTCAGTTGAAAGTAGTAAAGATAGCCTGCAGAGGCTAAGTGTGAAAAAATACTGATTGTAAGAGACCTAAAGAGGCTCGGAGACAAAGAATACTTGTAACGTTTTGAGAGATAGTGAAATCTCAGAAAGATGTCTAAGGATTGGACGTAGTCTACGGTTTGGGGTGAACCATTATAAAAATTGTTGTGTCAACATCTCTCAACTCTTAATCTCTCTCATCTTTTAATTTTTGATTTTACTAGTTTTTATACAAGTTTTCAAAAATTACTTTATAACTTTGATTTTTAGTAGTTCTTGTGAAAAGAACAAGTTTCTTTTAACAAAACGTTTTCGAAGGGGTTTAAAAATACACAATTCAATCCCCTTCTTGTGCATTTGTATATTGTATAATAAGTCTTGTATTAACGTGTGATTCACTTCAGAATTGTGTATCTTTTTTTGAATACAATCCCCTTTTTTAAGCAAACTTCTTTTTAAAAAAACTTGCTTTCTCAAATGATTGAAAAACAGTATTATGAAGTATTGGATTCTGCTTCTAAGTATTTGTATCAGGAAAAGAAATTAACAATTGAGATACGAGAGTAAGAATCGACAAAATAATTTTACACTGGTTCACCCCATATCGTGGGCAACGTCCAATCCTCAGAATTCTTTCTGAGATTTCACTATACTTCTCAAAGATACAAGTATTCTTCTCACCAAGCCTCTTCAGGTCCCTTACAACAAGTATTTTTTTCTGACTTAGCCTCTTCAGGCTATCAGCTATTTTTCCTTCTATTGAAAGATGTTTTGAGCTTTGTTACAGACAATAATAGCTCTAAATTTAGTACAATGAATAAAATTTTTAGCTTTTGAATCTAGAGCCTTTCTTGAAAATCACTAACTTTTTCAATCTTCAACTCCAACTCGTACTTATAGCCTTCATCCTCAACTGCTTCTTTCTTCTTGTTTCTTGATCTTTGAAGAAACGGTTATTTAGTTGAAGAAACGTGGTATCGGGTCTTTGTTTTCGATTCTTTCATCTTATTTTTCTTCACTTCGTCTCATTTTCAGCTTCGCTTTGTCTCATTTCTATCGTCTCATTTCTATTGTCTCATTTTGCTTTCCGCTTCCGTCGCATTTTGGTTTCTACTTCCGTCTCATTTCTATCGTCTCATTTTCGGTTTTCACTTCCGTCTCATATTCTTTCGTCTCATTTTGCTTTCTGTCTCATTTCTATGGTCTTATTTTCTTCCGTCTCATTTTCGGCTTCTGCATCCGTCTCATATTCTTCCGTCTCATTTTCGGCTTCTGCTTCCGTCTCATATTCTTTCGTCTCATTGTCTTCCGTCTCATTTTCAACTTCTGCTTCCATCTCATATTCTTAAGTCTCATTTTTAGCTTTCACTTCTGTCTCATATTTTTCCAACTCTTTTTGTATCTGCAATATTATTTGGTCTTCATCAAAATTATTAATCGTAAGGTCATTTTGACTTAACATAACTCACTTGATCAGTTGGCCCAGAAATATGTGAATGAGGTGGTGAGACTGCATGGGATTCCAATGTCTATAGTATCGGACAGGGATCCGAGATTTAATTCAAGATTTTGGAGGAGCTTGCAGTCTGCTATGGGTACTAAGCTCAATTTCAATACAACGTTTCATCCTCAGAAAGATGGACAGAGTGAGAGAACAATCAAGACTGTTGAGGATATGCTTAGAGCTTATGTATTGAAGTTTAGAGGAGCTTGGGATCAATATATGGCATTGATAGAGTTTGCCTACAACAACCACTACCATAGTAGTATCGAAATGGCACGGTATGAGGCACTGTATGGTAGAAAATGTCAGTCGCCATTATATTAGGATGAAGAGGGCTTGAGAATGGTTGAAGGCCTAAAGTTAATACAAGATACAGTGGATAAAGTGAAGTTGATCCGAGGCCGAATTAAAGCCGCTCAAGATAGACAGAAGAGTTATATAGATCAACATCGATGGGATATGGAGTATAGTGTCAGAGATAGAGTATTCTTGAGAGTGTCACCTTGGAAAGGAGTTTTAAGATTCAGTAAAAAGGGAAAGTTGAGCCCTAAGTACATTGGTCCTTATGAGATCAATGAGATGATAGGACCTTTAGCCTATAAGTTGGCTTTACTGAATGAAATGTCCTAATTTCATAATATGTTTCATGTTAGTATACTCCGAAAATACCGATCAGATCCGAAACATGTGATACTAGCTCAAGAGATTGAGGTTGCTAGTAACTTAAGCTATATTGAGGAGCCGATCAAGATTGTAGGATCTCAGATCAAGCAGTTAAGGAATAGAGTCATTCCATTGGTGAAAGTCCTTTGGAGGAACCACTCAACTGAGGAAGTAACATGGGAGACAAAGGAGCATATGAGGAGACATTATCCCCACCTGTTTGAGCAAACAGGTAAGAATTTCGAGGACGAAATTTCTTTAAGGGGGTAGAGTTGTAACATCCCATTACTGTGGGAAGGTTAAAACAG
>JANSVB020000425.1:734569-747932 GCA_025504935.2 Erythroxylum haughtii | reverse complement strand
TCTTTCCTCATTCCCTTCCACCAAAAATACTCTTTCAAATCCCGATACATCTTAGAACTCCCTGGGTGCATTGCATAAGGAGCGTTATGCGCCTCATCAAGGATCTCATCCTTCAGCTCTAATATGTCTGGAACACAAAATCTGTCGCCCATAACCATCAATCCATCTTCCTTTACCTCTACTTCAGAAGATTTGCCATTCTTTATCTCTTCTCTAAGCTTGCTCAAGTACTCATCCTGTTCCTGCAATTCTTTAATCTTCTCCTTCAATACTGGTCTTACTCTGAAATTTGCCAAGATACAATCAGGTTCAACTTGTCTCAACGTCACCTCAAGCCTGGCTAATTCCTTCAGCAAGGGAAGATACACCGTTTCCACATGTGCCATAGTGGACTTCCTACTCAAAGCATCTGCTACCACATTAGCTTTCCCCGGATGGTAGTCTATCATCAAGTCATAATCCTTTAACAATTCTAACCATCGCCTCTGTCTCAAATTCAGCTCTTTCTGGGTCAACAAGTACTTAAGACTCTTATGGTCTGTAAATACCCTAGTGGTAACTCCATACAAGTAGTGTCTCCAAATCTTCAATGCGAAAATTATAGCAGCCAATTCCAAGTCGTGGATAGGATAGTTCATCTCATAAGGCTTTAATTGCCTAGAAGCATAGGCAATCACTTTCTCTCCTTGCATCAATACACACCCTAAACCCTTCCTAGAGGCATCACTGTATACAATGTATCCATCATCACCATAAGGTAATGTCAAAATCGGTGCAGTAGTAAGCCTATTCTTCAATTCCTCAAAACTGCTCTGGCACTCCTCAGTCCACTCAAATTTCTGATTCTTTCTCGTCAATTTGGAAAGTGGAGCAGCTATCATAGAAAAGCCCTCCACAAACCTCCTGTAATATCCAGCTAATCCCAAGAAACTTCTCACTTCAGCTACATTCTTAGGTGCTTCCCATTTAACCACAGCTTCTATCTTTTGTGGATCCACATGCACTCCGCGCTCTGAAATCACATGCCCAAGAAATACTACTTCTCTTAACCAAAATTCGCATTTATCGAATTTGGCATACAATTCATTCTTTCTCAATGTCTCCAAGGCAACCCTCAAATGATCCTCATGCTCCTTATCACTCTTAGAATAGACCAATATATCATCAATAAAGACAATGATAAATTGGTCTAGGAAGGACTTGAAGACTCTATTCATCAAATCCATAAAGACTGCAGGAGCATTCGTTAACCCGAAAGGCATAACCAAAAACTCAAAGTGGCCATACCGAGTTCTAAAAGCAGTCTTTGACACATCGGTCTCCTTAATCCTCAACTGATGGTAACCCGATCTCAAATCTATCTTGGAAAAGACTCTCGCCCCTTGCAACTGGTCAAATAAATCATCTATGCGTGGGAGCGGATATCTGTTCTTAATGGTGGCATGATTCAGCTTCCTGTAATCCACACACATCCGCAACGACCCATCCTTCTTCTTCACAAAGAGAACCGGAGCTCCCCAAGGCGAAGAGCTCGGCCTAATGTAACCTTTCTTTAATAAATCCTCCAACTGCTCTTTAAGCTCCTTCAATTCCGCCGGAGCCATTCGGTAAGGCAGAATTGAGATCGGCGTAGTACCTGGAATAAGCTCAACGGGAAATTCAATTTCCCTAGGCGGAGGTAGTCCTGGCAATTCCTCGGGAAAAACATCCGGGAATTCCCTGACTACAGGAATGTCTCCTAACCTCCCTCTATCTTCCTCCGTGTCTATCACATAGGCCAGGAACGCTTCACACCCCTTACTCATCATTTTCTCTACTGTCATAGCCGAAACAATCCGAGGCGGGAGATAAATTCTTTAAAGAAGAATGATACATATAAACTTGTGAAGCTTCTAAAAGGTAAAAAGGCATTGAAGAATAAGTGAATTTTTAAGATAAAGAAAGATGGCAGCAAGCTGGTAAAGCACAAGGCTAGTGGTGAAAGGGTTCAGTTAAAAAAAGGATATAGATTTTGATGACATATTCTCAACAGTGATCAAAATGACCTGAATTGGAGCAATTTGGATTTGACCATCTATTTAGATCTTGAACTTGAACAATAGGATGTTAAAAATAGCCTTCTTGCATGGATATTTGAAAGAGGAGATATACATAGAGCAGTTAGGAGGTTTCAAAGCTAAAGGCAAGGAAAATATGGTCTATAAGTTGAAGAAAAACCTATATAGGTTAAAAGAATCTTTAAGACAGTGGAATTAAAAGTTCGGTTCTTTTATGGCAGGTCATGTTTATAAATGAACTTATGTCGATGCTTGTGTATATTTCAAGAAGTTCACAGGTGAGAATTTCATCTTTCTTCTTCTATATAATGATGATATGCTAATTGTGCTTAAAGATGTCAAAAGAATCCAAAAGTTGAAGGAGGATTTGCCTAAATCTTTTAATATGAAAGATTCAGGACCTGTAAAGTATAGTTCAGGTATAAAGATAACTTAGGACAAGAAAAGGGGGAGATTGTGGTTGTCTTATAAGAAATATATTGAATAGGTGCTAGAAAGGTTCAATATGAAACATATCAAGCTAGTTACCATGCCACTGGTACCTCACTTCAAGCTGAGTAAGCATGCATGTCCCTTAATAGAAAAAGAGAAAGATAGTAAGTCCTCTGCTCTATACACATCTGCAGTCGGGTCTTTGATGTATTCAATGGCTTGCACAAGGTCAGATGTTGCACAGGTGTTGGGATAGTGAGCAAATTCTTATCAATTCTTAGGAAGGTTCATTGGAAAGCAATAAAATGGATTCTGAGATAATTGAGAGGCACGCCAAAATGGAGTTTGTGTTTTGGTGATGGTTAGCTAACTTTAAAAGGATTTATAGATGCAAATATAATTGGAGAGCTTGATGGAAGAAAATTCATTTTAGATTTTCTGTTTAAATTTGGTTTTTTGTTTAAATTTGAAAGGGAAGCCATCTCATGACAATCTAAGCTAAAAAAATATGTGGCTTATTTACGATTGAAGCAGAGTATATAGTTATAGTGGAAACTTGTAAGGAGATGCTCTAGCTGAAAATGTTACTTCAAGAGTTAGATGTGAAGCAAGAAGACTACGTAGTATTTTATGATAGTCAAACCGCTATTGAATTGAACAAAAATACAATGTATCATTTCCTGCACAAAGAATATAAATGTCAAGTATCTTAGGTTAAGGTCTGTGATTGATGTTCAATAATTGATATTGAAAAAGATTCATACAAACATGAATGTTGTTGATACGTTGATTAAAGTTGTTCTTAAAAGCAAACATAAGCTATGTAGTAAGCTTGTTAGGATGTTTTTCAACTAGATATTAGAGAATAATATCTTCCCCATAATTGGGCTGTAGGGGGAGATTGTTGAGTGTCTAGTCTTATTTTGACACTTTTGATAATCACATGAAAAGTGAAGACAATATGGGTGAAACTTTTTTGTGGGGAGACACGATCGTATAAGGTGCTACACAGGTGTGTCCTTAACTCACACAATTGTGTAAGCAACACATTTGTATTCTTAACTTGCATGGCTATGTGGATTGATCATGTAAATCTCTAAAACCGTATGAAGATGAATGTGAAGAGCAAAGACATATACAATCATGTATATGCTGGTGTTCATTACATATAGAATTGAGTGTAACAACCGTGAATCTCTTTGTGATCGTCGTCTGCTATTTTTAATTAATTAGCCAATTAAAAGAAGTTTGTGTAGTGTAGGGTTGGGAAAACGTAATATCTGGCTAGGTTTAATCTCTCGTTGAATCCTGCAATTTCCCCGTAAATCAGGATCAGCCATTGCTGCTTTATGGTACATTTTGAAAGCAAAGCCAAAAATAGACAAATGCCTTCATTTCCATGGACATCATTTCATGAGTGCCGGCCATTTTGTATATAGAGGAGACCACTTGACCGACAGATCAAGAACCTCTAGCAATGGTTCGGTAGCAAATAAATCTGAAATGCTTGGAATAACCATGTCATCCACATCAAAGATACCCAAAAGCAATATTAATTCAAATCAAGTGAAAAAAAGAGAGAAAAATTATTAGATTCACATAAATTTTCGAAAACTGAGATATAAAATTATTAGGTACACTCATAACAATGAAATGCTAATCTCATTTATTACGATAATTTATATAAGGTAAGCGTTTACAGTATATCTATCTATTTTTTAAAACTATTAAGCAACAGAAAAGAAATATTTCCTTATAAGTGCCGCTTCCTAGTTCCATTATTGAAGAACAGTAGATATCGATTGCAATTGTTTTAGTTGTCTGTATGTGCAACTACATGTTCATCTCAAAGGTAGCGAACCATCATATCACAAGTCTTCTTTATAGCAATATTTTCTTTCCGTATACTTTGGGTAACATCATATTTTTTGGTTTCTTTCGGAAAGTCCAAAAACCTACCATAAATTTGTAATTAAGATAAATATTTTAAAAATAGGATTGAAAGCTAAACTAATAAGTCAAAAATTTAAAGTTTAAAATATTCGGTCCGTATTAGACTATCATAAGATGAATAAAATTTAAAATTTGAAATATAATTAAAAGAGAATCTTAAATGAAAATTAATTGATTTATTTTAATGTATAAAAGTTGATTGACTAACTAATAAATTGGTCAATTTTTGACAATGAGAATTATTAAAGAAAATCAAACAAAAGAATTAAAATTTGAGCAAAAAAGTCAATTAATTTAAGAATTTTACGGTTTGATCAGTTAAGTTTTTTAATAATGCAGGATGACCAACATTTTTGGGGAAAAGAAAACAAATACCTAAAAAGGTTTAGTTGGTAGTAAAGAAGTACATCAGTATTTTTGATCTACCATGCTCATAGATACAAAAATAAGTTTTATAATAAATACAAAAAACTGTTGGTGCCTGAAAAGCTAGCCAATCATATCTAAATGTAATGTCATATTTCTTTTTCATTAATAAAAGATGATGCCCTCCCATTCAAAAAATAAAGAATATGAAATGAAATATTACATCCCTTACTAATTTGGTTGATTATAATCTCTTTTTTCTTTTTTCTTCATCTATGCGTTTCTCAATTTCGCTGATGGGTTTTGTTGCTCTCCAACAGTTTATACCATATCCCTTCTTTTCTTTCTTAGCTCTCTTCGGCCACAATATTTTCTATTTGTGACACATTGGTTTGAATGGATAAAAGAGACAATAATATGCCAAAAGGTTAAGATTTTCGATGGGAATTGTGACATGATTATTATCTGATCCCCACGATATACTCTTGATTTTTCCTATTGAACTTTGCTAATCCAAATTACATCATCATAATTTTAATTAGTTAACTGTTTAATCTTCTTTAAATTAATGTATAAACCCGGATGACGTGATTGCAATAGCTCCATTGGCATAAAAACTGAAAACAAATAGCCAGTTATTTCTTCACCTTTGTGTTTTATTTATTTTGTGATTAATGTTTAATTAGAAATGTACCAAGAATGGAAGAAAATAAAAATTACATTAGATGCTTAAAACTGATTATAACCTTCGAATCCTAGCAAAAGATAACGATTGCAAACTTAGACAGCAGCTATTAATTAGAAGATGCTTAACTCCCTGTCCAATTGCATATAAACATTAAGTATGAGATACAATAATGATACATTCCTCGAAAGTCAAATGTCAGTATTATGAATGCCCTGCCGACACTTTGGATTCCCTTAAAGTCGATTACCCACCAAAGTGTAAGCTAAATGTCCTTTTCGGCAACTTTGATTTTGTGTAGTTCCTATGTCGAATTAATTCCATGCATATGTCGGCAGTAAAAGTTACAACGCAACCAATTTGTTTCCCTGGTGACTGATGTTTTCTCTTCAAATTAGGTGCCAACCAATGAAGATCTAATGAGGTACAGCACAATTATGATGATCAGGATTCATGATCGTCTATTTTACTTTAGTTTTTCGTTAGTTGATTGTAGGTTCCTTCATATTTATTTTGGGAATGCTTTTTTACAATGATTGTAGCGCCCCATTACCTTAGAGTACATACCTGGATGTCCGGAGAAAATTCTAGTACATAACCTATGATAATGACGCGCTACGTTCAATCATATTATTTACTTAACATGACATCATCATTCTTTAATTTCTTATAAGACATCATAAGGAAACACCATATTTTAAAACAGAATTCCTCCTTTCATTTCATAAAACCGAACGTTTACATTGACAGTTTCCAATATCATCTGCATATGTACATCATCATATCCTAATACAAAATATGCTACATAAAAGAGGACATACACAAAAAGTCTATCTAATCTTTCCAATCTCTTCTAACCAACCTTTGAGTCATTTCTTGTTATTCCCTAAATTACAAGACTATACTTCTTGTAGCGTTTCTTAGTAGTTAATGTCGTCTCTCAGTCCTGAAAAGTCAACGTTACAATTTTGGTAAGTTTTGCGAACTCAATGCGGTAGGTATCATTGATGGTTCACTCAATTCATGTATCACATCAATACACGTAACATATTATTCACATAGTTGCGTACTCATAAAATATCACCTTTCACCTTTAGAACAATCATAATGGTCATTTCATTCATGTGAAAATACACATATCAAGCATAAATGCAATGTACATGAGACTCACTTTCATTTATTATTGTCATTGTGACCAAGTGCCTTTTTATTAGCTCATATTCCTTAGTGGATATCGAACTGCGTCAAATTGTCCCATATCTCTTAGTGGATACCGGGTACATTCACAACCGAGCCTGAGGCTCTAATCACACTATGAGCTTTAAGCTCTTTATCCTGGTGACTCCAGTCACAACTTCCTTTATCTTACATGCATTCATATATCGGAATGTTTCACATATCATATGCTCAGTTGGTCACATGCTTGCACATTCACATTCAAGTCACATTTTCCATCGGACCCAATGTCCGACATTCAACATCATTGTTGAGTAACATATATTCCGTCACATTCATATACAAGTAACACTTCATTATCATATTCATATATCAAATCTCGGACCTACATTGTCTAGTATCAACATAATCAATCACATTCATCTTATCATTCAAAACATAATTTAAAGCAAATAATTAATTGAGAGAAACTGTCTAAATTACTCACAGGTAGCTCCTGAAGTTAATGTTTAGAAGTTCTGGCAACGTCGAGATGTTGGCGTTAAAATTACTCCTCTATATCAAACAATATGCACATATCACAAATTGGCCTAATTGCAAGTATTTATTAATGCACATATATGTATATAAAATATGCACAATGCATGTTCAATGACGGTCTCAGGTATTTTTCTATTATTCTCGTCACATAATCAATTCTATATCAAAACTCACCTAAGTATAATTTGAACTTAGGTTTATACCTCAATGAAACCATTAAAATCACAATTTATAAGTCATTGAATCATTTTAGATTTTTCTAAAAATTGACTTTTGAGTTTACTGTTATTGATCATTTAGATAATGCAAATGAAGTAATTTGCCAATATTCTCTTCTAGAAAATTGTTCTTCTATCTCTTAAGTTTCTAATGACACTAAAATCATTCAATTTAGTTCAGTAATCTGAAAGTTATACCCCAAATATTTTTGGACTATTGTTATATTGAAATAGTGCCCTGTACTTACCTTCCATCCAGAAATTGAAATTCTTAGAGACTGAATTAAAACTCGATTTCATTAGAAAATTTGTAACTCTATGTCTCTAGTTTCTCCAAATCAAAAATACTCTCATTTGGATGACTAGAGAAAAAGTTATAGGCAAAAGAAGGAAGGATGTTTAGTGAGTAGAAAGCTCTCGGGTAGCACGATTGTGCACTTTTGATCTTTAACAAAATAAGTCACGGCCATGCATCATTAGTGCACAGCTGTGCATTCCAACATTATGCCCACGCACATCAACAAGTCACGGCTATGCAACCTTAACGTATGGCCGTGCACACCCACTCGAACCAGTCCCAAAATTTTCACTCAATCTCTCCCAAATTATTTTAGACAGCTCATATTTTTGGTGGAGAGTTAGAGCCAAGTGTTTCGAGTCCAATGGGTCAAGTCCCATGTCATTTGGAGGTTGGGAGAAGGAGATATAGCCAAAATACTTAAAGATATTTGAATTGTCTCCAGCCATAGAAGTCACGATTGTGTAAGAGCACAATCGTGAGTTTCTAATGCATTTCAAATGTCACTATCGTGTAGGACCACGATGTGACTCTCAAACTCTTCAGAAAAGTCATGATTGTGCAAAAGCACGATCATGCTTTTTCCTAGTTCTTTACAAATGCTTTTCTTCCTTCTTCCTTCTTCCGAAACCTCAATTTTCTTATTCTTTCTTCATTCTTTTCTAAATCCAGCTTTTCTAATCTACATTTTCCCTTATTTTCACTTCATTTTCGACTCTATTATTTCAGCCCAACACATTGTTAAACAAATTAAAAACCATAATTAAACCCCAAACATCCAAACCAGAAAATCAATCACGCATCTCTTCATTTTTCTGCATTATCTTCACTGTCTTCTTCCTACATTTTCATTTTCTGCGTTCTCTTAAAATTTCCCTCAAACTTTCATTTTAAATCATTCTTTCACATTCCCAGACATTAACATATACCTATTCTTTAGCTCAAAATTCATTTGTTTGTTCATCCACAAATCTCCAAAATATACCCATATATATAAAAAGAGAAACAGAGCCTTCACTTCTGTTTTCATCAAAATTTGTCTGCACCTAAATATACATGTTTTCTATGATCTTTCAACTCCAAAATTCATTTCTACACTAAATTATAACATAATGATCATCAAAACCGAAAAATCAACAAATCTACATTTTCATACTATATTCACGGTGAACATGAAAAATGTCCATTTTCCTCTTATCCATGTCATGACAATAAATGACCATTTTTGTTTTATAAACCAACAACTCTAAAGGATTAATAAGATACTTGATAAAACTCCAAAATTTTCAAAAACTCAAGAAGCCCTAATCTTCACGCAACTCACGTACACCATTGTAGAGGTATGCAAGTTTTAGTTTTTCTTGAGACAAATGAAAGAAAACTAAAGTTGGGAGTAGAAAAAGGTAAATGAAAACAAGATTTAACTTTGGTGGAGATTTGATGAAAAACTCTGTGTAAATGAAGAAACTTGAAGAAGCAAGCTACAAGAAAGATGAAGACAAGAGTACAGTACTTGGTCTTTCAAAGTTAAGAAAAACATGACTTGGTTTTTCAAAGTTAAGAAAAACTTGACTTTAAGACTTGGACACTTGTCAAATTTCTAAGACCTTAGCTAATTTCCTAACTAACTAGTTCTTGTTGAACTAGTCCCTTAACTCTCATCTTTTCATTCCAATCATCTCTAAAATTTTCAATATCAATAACTCACAAATTCTAAAGTCATGTCTAAATTGTCAAAGTCATTTTTAACAATTCTCCGATATCATTTAACTCTTATTTCTATTTCCTTTCATCAACTTACTTGCCAAGTGGCATTTTTCCTAGTACAATAATAATCAACAATTTCAAAAATTACTCCTAAATTCACCAAAAATTCAAAATCATTAAACACACCTTCCAATTAAAATCAATACACATAAACCAAGATTCTCAATAAAAATCACATTTCACATATATAAGTCAATTATACCCGGAATGTCAATGAATGCATATACAATTATTTTCATGTGCAAAAATATCTATATTCACGTGTATGAGTATGGAATATTATGCATAAACATGAAATACATTTCTAATCTCTCAGTAGTCTTTCATATTTCCTATTCTACCCTTAACATAGATAACGGGATGTTACAACTCTCCCTTCCTTAAAAGAAATTTCGTCCTCAAAATTCTTACCTGATTATTCAAACAGGTGGGGATGTTATCTCCTTATATGCTCCTCCATTTCCCAAGTGACTTCCTCTGTCAAGTGATTCCTCCAAAGGACTTTCACCAGTGGAATTACTTGACTCCTCAACTGCTTAATTTGAGATCCCACTATCTTGATCGGCTCCTCAATATAGCTTAGGTTACTTGCAACATCAATCTCTTGAGCTGGTATCACATGTGTCAGCTCTGATTGGTATATTTGGAGCGTACTCACATGAAACACATAATATTATTGAGACATTTCATTTGATAAAGCCAACTTATATGCCAAAGGTCCTATCCTCTCAATGATCTCAAAAGGACTAATGTACCTAGGGCTTAACTTGTCCTTTTTACCGAATCTCAATACTCCTCTTTGAGGTGATACTCGGAGAAACACTTTGTCTTCTACATTGTACTCTACATCACGTTGATGTTGATCCACATAAGTCTTCTGTCTATCTTAAGCCCCTTTAATTCGGATTCGGATCAATTTCACCTAATCCATCGTGTCTTGAATCAATTCCAGGCCTTCAGCCATTCTCAAGCCCTCTTTATCCCAATATAGTGACGACTAACATTTTTGGCTATACAGTGCCTCATACGGTGCTATTTCGATACTACTATGATAGTGATTTTGATATGCAAATTCTATCAGTGCTATATATTGATCCAAAGCTCCTTGAAACTCCAATACACAAGTTCTGAGCATATCTTTAATAGTCTTAATTATCCTCTCACTCTATCTGTCAGTTTGAGGATGAAATGTCATACTGATGTTGGACACCCCGCCCTCGCAAGACATGTGCCCAACGTCCTAAGTGACATCTGGAAACGTATCCCATAAGAGTGGCATAATCACACCAGTCAGTCACCAAAAATCAAACTTCTTCCTTCAACTTCAGGACAGATTTTGGAAATTTTAATATTAGAATTTCAAAATTTCTTCTTCTTAAAATTGTATCTTAATGTCTCTAGTTTATTTTGAATTAAGAATGATCTCATTCGGTGCTCTACAGATCAAGATATCATCAAAATATCGAAGTATGTTCAGTGCAATGTCCAATTCTCACTCTTCATACATGTTTTGGTAAAAAAGGCATAACGTTCTCTAA
The DNA here is from genome assembly GCA_025504935.2 of Erythroxylum haughtii. Taxonomy (NCBI): domain Eukaryota; kingdom Viridiplantae; phylum Streptophyta; class Magnoliopsida; order Malpighiales; family Erythroxylaceae; genus Erythroxylum; species Erythroxylum haughtii. The sequence goes on along the minus strand of JANSVB020000425.1, from coordinate 736,902 downwards.
AGGTGTTGGATTAAGGTTATTCTAGGACGGTTTTGAAGAGGAGTTCTCTATCTACAACTCTTATATAGATCTTAAAGAGAGAGTTTTCCTCTAAAAGGGGTTAAAATAACAAATTAAAAACCCCTCAGGAAAAAGTGTTCACTGTGGCCAACTTCTTGACTTCGTTTCGGTGAAATTTGAAGGTGAAAAGCAAAAACTTTTGGGAAAAGTTTGCTATAGCCAACTCTTGCATTCTCCATAGTGAAATTACCTTTTGAAAAAGTTGTGAACTCTGAAGATCAGACAGAAAACCTGTCAAGGAGAGTTTTATAGATTGCCAACACCTAATATCATGTAACGACCATACCTTTCTCATTTGAAGTTCAAATCTTACAAACTATATAGCGTTGGATAGCTAAGAGGATAAGCTACAACTTCTATGAAGACAACTTTGTCTAACTCTACATAGATCAAGACTGTTTTTCCCCTGAAGTCAAAGCACACTTTTTACCCTTATGAAAAACTTGAAAAAAATGCAACATCCAAGCTTTGAGAAATCATGAACAAGACACAATCATTTTTTCATTAACATCATAAGATGAAAGTTTTACAAAGCTTTAATGGGCATTTCAAGCCACATTACATCATAAACCAAAAATACAAAGTTTACATAAACTAGAATCGCTCAAAATGCGACTAAAGCCTTGTTTTACATAATCTAGCTTCAAAAACAAAATATGCAAACTGGAGTGATGCTTTGACTCTCGATTTGATCACTCGATATCTTGCTCATCACTTGAAGATAGGGAGAAACAGAAGATGAACTTGAAATCTCGTGGGTAACAGGTTTATAACGAATAACAAGCAAAACCATTCAAAATGTTCATTTTTCATTAAAATTCTTATTGAAGCATAAAATGCATAATTCTTAAATTCTCAATAACACAAATCATGTATGCATCAATCTTCTCAACACATCATGAACACATAAACACATCATAATAGTTTGGGTAGGTCCAAAAATAGAGCATACTACACATTTTCCATAAGGGTCCTGTGTAGTTGTGAACAGAACGTACTATCGCAATCCCACAAAATAGTTTTGTGTAACCATGAACTTATGGGAGTTCGTGAAGGAGCTCCATGCCACTAGCGAGCAGGTGGGAAAAGCCTTTAGACAAAGTGCACTTGACATACTTAAGGGACTAAATCAAACCCACATAACATGTATTTCATAACTTGTAAACATGTTGCCCAAATGGCACATTTTGAAAACATGTTTTTAATGAATATGAAACATTTCATATGCATTTCTATCATCATTTCCCAATTCATCAACCAAATTCATATACCAAGCATATAGAAATTTCTCAAATCATTCAAAAGCAACAAGTGCCACAATTATAAAGAAATGAGAAATCATTTTATTCCCTTGACTAAAAGGAAAACATAATGGCTCATTATTCAATTATAAACTTAAAACCTACCTTAATTTTCTTGCTTGAAAACTTACTTAAGGATGTCTCTCCTCTTACTCCTCTTGTCTCTCTTAATCCGCTTCTTTATTTCCTTTAATAATAACAAAATACCAATTCAATAGGAATTCTAATTTGAGAACCCTAAGAAAATAGAGTACTTAAACCCATGCATTTCCCAAGCTTTATGAACCAAAACCCTTTCCATAAATCCAAACCTTTGGGTCAATTTTCCATGGTCATTTTGATCAAGTAAATGATGAAATTTGATAACACTTTCTCTAGAAAACTGTTCCCCATTATCTTAAGTTTCTAATGACACCAAAATCATTCAATTTGGATGAGTACTCTAAAATTTATACCTCAAACATTTTCGTGTTATTCTTATACTAAAACATCATTCTATGCTCAACTTCCATCCAAAAATTGAAATCCTTAAAGACTGAATTAAAACTCTATTTCTTCAGACAAATTGTATCCCTATGTCTTTAGTTTACTCAAATCAAAAATCCTCCCATTTGGATAACTACACAAAAAACTCGCTGCGGCGAAACCCAGAAGTTCGCCGCGGCAAAATTGTCTAGAAACCTACTTCGAGAATATGTTTTGCGGCATTTTTCATCTTTTTATTTCCCAACTTTCACATATAACATATCTTACCCCCTAAATCATCTCTTCTACCTCATTTTCAACTTCATTTCAACCCAATACCATTGACAAATACATCAAGATCTATCTTTGATCATTAACCCTAAAAGAGAACATTTGCCTATATCATTCATCAACAACTTTCCACACATATTCAGCTTTACTTGAGTTTCATTTAACCAAACCCATGAAATTTAAAGCATAACTTACTTGTTGAAGCTTCAAATTCTT
>JANSVB020000425.1:670527-684450 GCA_025504935.2 Erythroxylum haughtii | reverse complement strand
AAATGCTAACATGATGCATGAGCAAGAAAATGCATTTGTCTCAATTTCTCTTTGAGCTCGCATATACTGAAATTTCGGGTCACAACCCTTAAGATGGGGACGGGATGTTACATTTACTACACCATGAAACTGCTCCAGAACCAAGCATGAATACATACCCCGTAGTCAAATGATGGGTATCATGATTACCTGCATAATCAGCATCACAAAAATCAGCTAGCTTGCAATCTCCACTTTTCTCATACAGAATACCACAATCAAGTGTGCCTTCACATATCTTAGAATTCATCGAACAACTTCCAAATGTGACATCTTTGGATTTTGCATATATCGACTAATCACCCCAACTACATAAGAGATGTCAGGTCCTGTCAAAGTTAAGTAGATCAAGTTACCCACCAGCTGTCGATACATCGTTGCATCTTCCAAATCTCTCCCTTCATTAGCACACAACTTGGCATTTGGTTCAATCGAAGTTGAAATTGACTTGCAACTAAACATTCCAAACTTCTTCAATAAATCTTTAGAATACTTTAGCTGATGGAGAAAAATTCCTTCTTTAGTTCGATCAGCCTCTAGATCAAGAAAGTGCTTGAGTTGCTCGAGTTCTTTCTTCTGAAGGTGCACTGATAAGTTCTCCTTTGTTTGGAGAATTTCTTCTTCAACATCTCCTGTGATGATTAAATTTTCTACATACACCAGAACCACAGCTAGCCTTCCTCCATCAACTTTAACAAACAAGCTAAAATTCGCAGATGTCACCGAATAGCCACTATGAGTGAGAAATTCAGCGATCTTACCATACTGACCCTCGATACTTGCTTTACCATAGAGCACCTTCCGAAGCCTGCATACATGCTCTGGAAAATCCTGACTTTGAAAACCCACCAGTTGATTCATATAAATCTCCCGGTCTAGCTCCCTGTGCAAAAATGCATTCTTCACATCCATTTGCCGCAAGTTCCAGCCTTTGCTAGCTGCAAGTGCAAGTAAAACTCGCACAGTTGAAAGCTTCACCACCGGACTAAACGTTTTGTCATAGTCCAATCCATATTGCTGAGAAAATTCCCAAGCTACCAGTCGTGCCTTAAGCCTCTTAATTGAACCATCTGTGTGATGCTTTAACTTATAAGCCCATTTGCGAGAAATAGGCTTCACATCTCCTGGCTTCGGTATGAGGTCCCAGGTTTGGTTTGTTCTAATGCAGCAATTTCCTCTTCCATGGCTTTAATCCACTCCGGACTTTGAGATGCTTCCTCAAATGTCTCCAGTTCTCTCACATGTGGTTCTTCTACAATGGTGGCATTGGCATACTTGAGATTTGGCTTTCGGACTCTTATCGATCTTCTAAGCAGAGCTGGTTGTTCTGCTCTATTATGATTAGCTCGAGCACTTGATTGCTAATGCGCACCAGTTCGCCAAGGACTTTCGGTTACATAGTCGTCATTGGTCACCTCAGCTTCTCCAAAACTTAGCTGAATTGGAGAAAATTGCAGCTCATCTTTAAAATTAGCTGAATCTGGTAGCTCCTTTTTCTTCGATGACCACCAAGAAGATGCTTCATCAAAAACTACATTCCGAGATGTATAACACTTCCCAATTGCAAAATCACAACATCTCCACCCTTTTCTTTGGCTATCATATCCAACAAAAATACACCGAATAGCTTTCTTGTCCATCTTGCTACGTAAATGATCAGTTACAAATACATAACATTCATATCTGAAAAATCGAAAATAGCTAACTGTAGGTGTCTTGCTCCATAGTTTCTCAAAAGGTGAGATAAAACATAACCTTTGCTGAGGAAGCCTATTGATTGTGAAGGTTGTAGTCTTCATTGCCTCCGCCCAAAACTGTCCCAGAACATTCTTCGTATGAAGCATACTTCGACATATTTATGCCAGATGTCGATTCTTCCATTCAACCACACCATTTTGTTGTGATGTGCTCGCACATATGAACTAATTATGTATCTGACACTCCCGAAGGAATTGATGGAACTCATCTGAGGAATACCCCCTGTCGTTGTCTGTGCGTAGACAACGAACTTCTTTACCAACTTCTGCTTCAGCTTCCCCTTTGAACTCTTTAAGCTTCTTAAGAGTTTCAGATTTCTCCTTCATAAAATACACCCAAACATATCTTGAAAAATCATAAATAAAAGTTACCATGTACTTCAACCCACTAATCGAGGCTTGCTTGACAGGTCCAAAAACATCGAAATGGATCAACTCTAAGGTTTCTTTCGCTTTGATTTTTGAATCTTCATACGATAACTGGTGTGCTTTCCCATATTGACAACCATTACCTACCGTGTCGGTCCTCACTTCAAGGTGTGGAAGTCCCTTCAACATCGACTTCTTCATCTTCATGTCTAGCTTGGAATAGCTAACATGACTCAGCCTCATGTGCCATAAGTCTGCTGTTTCGTTTCTCCTCGTCTTATCTATGTAAGCGGTCTCTGTAGACATAATGTAGATTGACTCCACTCTTTTGCCCTCCATCACCGGCTCCTCTTTAATCTCAAGGTTGCGATAAACCTTCACATCTTGAGGACTGAAAAGAACATGATGCCTTGAAGATGTTAATTGTACAACTGAAAGTAAATTCTTCTTCATACCCAGGACATGGTAGATATTTTGAAGTGGTACCTTGGTAGCACTAAATTGGGGTGGGACAACTGAATTATCTACATGAGCTATTGGCAGCTTCAAGTTGCTTGCTGTCACCACCACACGACTTCCTTTGTATTCTGATATGTTTTGCAGCTTCTCCTTATCACCCGTCATATAGTTTGAGCAGCCCGAGTCTACAATCCAATCAGCCTCATAATCGATTTGATTGGATATGGCTGCAGTAAGGGCCAGCTCCTCCTCATTTATAGCTAGCAGAGCCTTAACATCCCACTCCTTTTCACTGTTGGAAGTAGCAAGATTACTCTCAACCAACCTCTTCTTCGACCAACAATCTTTTTCCATCTAACCCTTTTTGTCACAATTATAGCACTTCCCATCAAACCTTTTACTGCTGCCATGGTTCTTCAAAGCTCCCCTGGGACGACCGCTCCTTTCACCTCGATGACTTTTCTCCTTATCCTCCTTCTTTTTAGATCTAGCGACAACTTGCTGCTTGGAGTTCCACTTGCTCTTATTGGCATAAAGAGCTTCCTCTTAACCCTTCAATGAAACTCCAACCATCTGCTTTGCTAATACTTCTTGACCAACAAGCAGATTCTCGAATTCAACAAGTGATGTTGAGTTTGTCATCCTTGTATAGCAGCGACGAAGCCTCTAAATTTGGGTCTCAAACTATGGATGATTATTCTCTTCACCCTAGTTTCAACGATTGGAGCTTCAGGATCCAACTCAGAAATCTTTCGGCATAGCGTCTTCACCTTGTGAAAGTACTGAGCGACTGTTGAGTCGCCTTGAGATACCGACAACAACTCGCTTTCAAGAAGCTAAAGCCTTGTGTCATTCTTCGTAGAGAACAGTTTGACGAACATATCCCAAACGTCTTTGGGAGTATTGGCATCCTGAATATGCTCCAGCACATCTTCTTTAACCGTTGTCTTTAATGCAAACATGGCCTTGCCTGCTTTTATCTTCCACTTCCGCAGCACACCGTTTGCATCATCTGCTTCTGGTGGTGTAACTTCGTGTCCATTTACAACCTCCCACAAATCCTGGCCTTGCATGTTGGACATCATACAAGTAGACCAGGAGTTGTAGTTCTGATTGTTCAGCTTCTTCACTCCGCTAATGACCTGAAGATCACTCACCTTGCGTTTTCGAAACTGATACGAGAACTTGGCTCTGATACCATAATGTAGAACAAAAAGGAAGACAAGAGAAAACTGTACTAGGAGACTTCAAGATTTATTGAAAACTGAACGCCTTATAAAAAGACCTACATCTGCTAAAGACTAAAAACAAACAAAAACAAAGATAATGACCCACTACCCCTATTACGTTAACTGACCCAAAAATCAACAACAACCCATCCTAGAAAATAGGAATAACAAAACACATGTTGAAAGCTAAAAAACTAGAGATAATAAACTAGCAACGACAGAAAAATAAAAAATAAAGAACTAAACATCAAAATAGAAATTTGAATAATTGGTGTTGGATTTTAACACAAGTTAGGTGCTAATTTAGTTGAGAATGGAGTGAAAGAGGATGAGGAGAAGACAATGTGAATATTCTTGAAGTCCTGACTTGACAGGTTAGGAGTAATAAGATAACTTCACTTTTGAGCTTACGGCCATTTTTAGTTGTTTTAAATTCTGGGTTTTTTCTTTTCTCTTTCTGTATTTTCCCCCTTTTTCTAGTGAGATGTTCCATTTGTTTGCTTGATAGATATTTGTCTAAACATCAAACTTCCAACACCTTTTTGCACCTGCGGTAGTTCCTAAATGTTGTCTTATGTTATTGAGATTCTTTATTTGCATTTCAGGTGTTTTTACAGAACTCGTACAGCAAATGCAAGTAAAAGGTGCTATAGCAACCTTTAACTTTTGGTATTCTATGTATTGCTAATTATCATGGTTGTCATGATGTCTTGATATGTTGCTATCTTGCGTGCAATTGTGCAATGGTAATTTAACTAATATTTGTTCATCCAATCTATCATTCATTAATCTATTCAAATTATTTGCTCCCCGGTAAGACTAAGGCATAGTGTTATCATCTATTTACTAATAATCTGGGTTTATATTCTATTTTAGGTTATCGCATTAGTTTACCTTATGGTTAATTAATTTTGTCACAGTTGCTCCAAAGATGAGCATATTTATGGTATGAAATGAAAAGTGCTCATTATTTTTTTTGCATATTTGGATGTCTGTAGTTTTAACGATTCAGTCTTTACTAGTTTGGCCTTAAATATGCACAAAATTATTTGAATCATGCAATTATATTCGTTTTGCTCTTTACATGTACCATCAGCCTATCAGAACTCCTTGCTCCAAGTATAACCATTAGCACAAAATTGCAATGGTGCAACTTGTGCCATATAATCGCATATCATTTTTCTATTATTCTCTCCTGTTTCTTTTTTTAATTTCTTGTTGAATATACATTTTGGCATAGAGAGGTGTATATACTTGTGATGTGATATAAGCTTTTAAAATATTTATTTACACCATACTAGTTGCCTTTTCATTTTGAGGCTTTTCTGTTGTCTCATGTTTGTTGACGTGTACTAGTATGACATTTTGATGCATCGTATCAGGCTAGGAGTTGTATTCTTTTGGATCTTGATTCTCTTGATGATCATAGGTTTTTGTTCATCCTAAATTGACGTACACCATTTAATCCCTGATATGAACAGATGTTCTCCTATGTTAACATTTGAAATTTCTCACTGCTTCCTCTACAGACCTGTGTATGGGTTGATTTTCCTTTTCAAATGGCGCTCTGATGAAAAAGATGACCGCCTTTTAATTAATGATCCAAACCCCAACCTCTTTTTTGCAAGTCAGGATTGTCCGCTTACCATTCTCAACTGTTAACTTTTCTCTAATTATTCTCCTCTCTTTATTTTAAATAGTTTTCTCCTCTTTGTTTTGTTGTAGGTGATAAATAATGTTTGTGCCACTTAAGCAATTTTATCTATCCTGATGAATTGTTCCGACATAGATATTGGCCAGAATTAATCAAATTAAAAGAATTCACCAAGACCTTTCCACCTTGACTCAAAGGTTTGGCTATAAATAACATTGAAGCTATACGAGCAGCCCATAACAGTTTTGGGAGATCCGAGCCCTTTATTCTTGAGGAGTAGACCTTATTGGAAAAGGTGATGATGTTTACCAGTTTGACAGCTATTTACCAGTTGATGGTGTTCTCTATGAGCTTGATGGACTAAAAGAGGGACTGATTAGCCTAGGTCAATGTATTGGCAGACACATTAGTCTGGATTGGTTGCGGATGGTGCGACCAGTGATCCAGGATCGAATTAAGAGATATTAAAAAAATGAGATGAGATTCAATCTCATAGCAATAATCAAGAACCGTGAAAAATTATACACTGCTGAACTGAAAGAGCTCCAAAGGAGGAGGGAATGTATTCTGCAGCAATTGGCTTTCTCTCAAATCAGACTATGTAGTAGATAGTAGCTTTGAAGCACTGAACAAATCATTGTTCGAAGTAAATGCTGGAAAGTTTTGAAAAATGTTGGAATTGAGAGTGCTACTGAGAAGATTTTGATCGAGGAGGAAAAGTTCAAAAAATGGAGGACGGAAAATATTAGCAGAAAGCATAATTACATTTCCTTTTTGTTTAACTTACTTAAGATTCTTACTGGAAAGAAGGAACTGAAGCCCTTATCGAGAAGGCCAAGCAAAAGGCTGGCAGTTCCAAATGAGGGTTGCTAACATAACTACTGTTTTTCTTTTTTTCATCGCTGGTTATCGTATGTACTATTAGCTGTAAGACATTTATGGATCGATTGATTTTTGGCGTGCCTATATCCATGATTTCTTGTTCTTTCTGTAAGGCTTTTTATTCCCTCCCTCCCTGCTTTCTTTCTTTTGTGTTTCTTCAATGGTTAAAATTAACTGAGATTACATTCATAAGTTTTTGTTTCTAGAACATATATACTCAATCACCAACCATCATGTTGGTTCAGTTTTGAAAGAGAAAGGGAAATGGTCTTTGACCCATTTGAGATCCATTATGTAACACTCAATAACCATTATCTGGGGTGCTTTTCATGGGACTCAAACTATAAGTCATATGGGACATAAAATAGTCTAACAATATCCCACTTAGCCCATGTTATGACTTGGTGATCCATTAATTAAACTTTAAGTGCACACAATACATGGAATTGATCAAGTCATCCTTAATTGAATGAAGCTGATGGGATCATGGTGGTCACAAGTTATATAACCTGATTCCTTCCATGTATCACAGAATTAACTCAACTCAACAAACTTTAAGTGGGTAATTTGGTAATTGTTATCTCACAAATAATAATTATTGTATACAACATAATATGGATAACCAGTAAGTGATAAAAAAATATGACTGTAATTGAATTCACAAGTGTCATAACAATTTGAGCATGACAATGATATTTATACATGTCAGAATACTATACAAACAAGGACTTATCTATAAGGCCCATCCGTTCAACATGATCCATAAATATTTTGGATGGTAAGCCTTTCGTTAACGAATCCGCTACCATGAGATCGGTACCAATATGCTCAATTGACACTTTATATTTTTGCACTTTTTCTTTCACAGACAAATACTTCAAATCTATGTGTTTCGCACCATTTGAATATTTGTCATTCTTAGAGAAGAATACGGCTGCGAAATTATCCCGCGACATGCAGTCTAACATCAAGAAGATCGTCAATCTTGACGACCTCGCTGCGGGCCACAACAAACGCAAGATCATCCAACAAGTACAAAATTTTAGTTTTGTTTTGTCGGATTTAGGAAATTGATTCCTTATTTTTTTGTTTTATTTTCTTTTAAAAAAAGAAATGATCTTCATCATATTTGGGCTTAATTTGATGTTAGTTTGTGTTTTTCAGGCAATATTTAACGAGCTATGCAAAATGCTGGATCCTGGAAAGCCTTCGTTCACTCCGAAGAAGGGAAAGGCTAGTGTTGTCATGTTTGTTGGTCTACAAGGTGGAGAGGTTTTTACAGTGAATATGGTTTGTATTGGCTACTTTATTTGCTCTATGCTGCTATAATTGATATGGACATGCTTCTCTGCTTCTGAAAATTCCAGGGTCTGGGAAGACCACAACATGCACAAAATATGCACATTATCATCAGAGAAAAGGATGGAAGCCTGCTTTAGTGTGTGCAGATACATTCAGAGCTGGTGCTTTCGATCAGCTGAAACAGAATGCCACTAAAGCTAAAATTCCTTTCTATGGAAGGTAACTTGTGAGGGATAAATGCATAATAACTGAACATTAGTTTAGTAGAACAATGCATAAGTGTTACTGTGTAGTTCGTTGAATCACATAGTTTTTTTGCATCTTTTTGTCCTACAGTTACATGGAGTCAGATCCTGTTAAAATTGCTGTTGAAGGTGTGGAAAGATTCAAGCAGGAAAACTGTGATCTAATAATTGTTGATACCAGTGGGCGTCATAAACAGGAAGCTGCTCTTTTTGAGGAGATGCGTCAAGTTTCTGAAGCAACGGTATCATGTTGTATTATATCTTCTCATGACATTCTAATCTATTGGATTTAACTTCCATAAATTTAGCCACCTTCCCTTCTCTCTTTCTTTCCCCCCTATATATTTCTCTAGAAACCAGATCTTGTTATCTTCGTCATGGATAGTAGCATTGGTCAAGCAGCATTTGATCAAGCTCAAGCGTTTAAGCAAAGTGTTTCAGTTGGAGCCGTGATTGTTACCAAAATGGATGGCCATGCAAAGGGTGGTGGTGCTCTTAGTGCGTAAGTATTGCGGCGATTGTAGCTTTCTTGGTTTAGATTAACTGTATAATTTTCCAACTCTCCTCTTAATGGATTTCTCAATTTAAATTCTGAAATATGTTTTTGTTTGACTTTCTTTCTAACTATTGTTAAGTTGGGATGGACTTAATCTTTCTGCTCTTTATCCTTTTGAGCATATTTCCTTGCTCTTTTCCTTTGTTTCTAATCTATTTATCCATTGGGGAAGGGAACATTCTCTTTTGCTGCAATATGATTTTAAGCATTAAATTTTTTCCTGCTCTTATTTGAGCGTTGAAACTGATATGCCATATATTGTCCATTTACAGTGTTGCAGCTACAAAAAGTCCCGTCATATTTATTGGCACAGGAGAGCATATGGATGAATTTGAGGTCTTTGATGTTAAACCTTTTGTTAGTCGTCTTTTAGGTATCTCACTATCCTTGTTTTCTTTTTCTGTTTTTCCTGAGGATGTTCTTGTGACCTCAATTCTGTAAATATTATTTTCGACTAGGCATGGGTGATTGGTCTGGATTCATGGACAAAATTCACGACGTTGTTCCAATGGATCAGCAACCTGAACTTCTTCAGAAACTTACAGAAGGGACCTTTACCCTGAGGATAATGTATGACCAATTTCAGAACATACTCAATATGGGACCTATTGGCCAGGTTTTTATCTTCCTAGCCTTTTTTTAGTTGGGTAAATGGCATTAACTTCTTTTGTGGTTTTGCCAATTTCACTACAACTTTTTGTGTTTCATAAATCTTAGTGACACCAAATTCCTGCAAATCTTTTTCTGTTAACTTTCTCCAATAGAATACACAAATTTATCATACCTAGATATTCACATCCGGTAAACCACGAGGAAGAATGTGTCAAACAGGTAGATTTTTTGTTGCAAATATCATTATTCATATTAAACTTATAACATTATTAATCTTTCATATTTCATTAATAGTTAATGATATCTCAATCAATTTAAAATGATAGTTTTCATTAAAGTTTGATCTTATATAATAATAATAAGAATAAGAATCAGGATAAGAATAAGATGATCAATATGTTATTATAATTTTATAATTTTGTTTATCTATTCCTATTGTTATATAATTATGTAATAATAATATTTAATTTATTTGAAAATAATATATTTGTTGTCATTTTTATTTATAAATTTTTTATTTTATATATTTGTAAAAATATAAATTTATAAATAATTTATTTATAGTAATAATTATTTAGAATTAATATTTAGTGCAACAGACCAATGGAACAAAAAAATTATTTAGTATTGACATTGAATTTGGCGAGTCAATATGATAAGAAAAAATAATTAGTATTGGTACTAAGTCCAGTAGACTTGGCTTATACGACAAGAAAAATTAATTGATATTTATTGATTAACAATAAAAATCAACCTGTCAATTTTTACATATTTAAAAATATTGATTATAGGAAAATATAAGAAATTGATCGCGTTTACTTAGTAATATTATTGCATAATAAAGTGAAAATTCAATGAAAGACTTAATCTACTATCTTGTTAAATTGATTAAAATATTAATAATTATTGATAAAACATTATAAATAAATTTATTATTAATCATCAATTAAATCAAATTATAATTATATATTGAATAATTTATGTTTTTGTATAAATAATGAGATGTAGATATAATAAAATAATAAAATGTTACAGTTTTATTTATTAGTAAAATAGTCAATAAAAGTAATTATTATAAATTATACATAAAACGAGAAATCAAATTTAATACTATCATCGAATAAATAAAAATTTAGTAAAAGACAATTTATTTATCATATTAAATTTTATGTTATTAATAATTAAGAAATCTGATGAATTTTTAATTTTAATTTTAATAAAATAATAATATATATTAAATAATATTGTTTTTAAATAATGATATGTAAATATAAGTCAATAAAATGAATAAATGAATCTGTTTGACGCATTATTTTTATAATTTGTTGATCATCAATCATTGGCCTATGAAGTGAGTGTTCATGTGAAAAAAGTTCGTTTGGTGTGTGTTTTGTCAGTATTTTTAACAAAAAAAGTTTATGGGGCAATGTTGATAAGTTCACGAGATTTTTGGAACACTTGAGGTTTCAATAAAATTGGTGAAATTACAAGGAAGGTTGAAGACTTTTACTTTTGTACAGATTAATGCGTCTTGAAATGCTGTGTTGTACTTGTAATGCTATTACGAATTTGCGACAGTTTTAATGTAGTCATTTCTTTGTTTAGCTTCTTATGTGATTTGATGACGCTTGTTGTCTTATCTTTGTAGATGTTTCAAATGCTTCCAGGATTTAGTGCTGAATTAATGCCCAAAGGTCATGAAAAGGAAAGCCAGGCAAAGCTGAAGCGCTACATGACTATAATGGATTCAATGACAGCTGAAGGCAAGTAATTATGTGAAATTTACTTGACTCTTAAAATCCTGGGCTTCCTTCCAATGATTATTTCTTTGTATGTTACAGAGTTAGATAGTACAAACCCAAAGCTTATGAATGCATCTCGTATTATGAGGATCGCACGAGGTTCTGGGCGTCAGGTGAGGGATGTAGAGGAAATGTTGGAAGAGTATAAACGCCTTGCTAAGGTTTGGAGCAAAATGAAAGGACTGAAGATTCCTAAAAAGGGTGAAATGAGTGCATTATCTAGGAATATGAATGCGCAGCAAATGAGCAAAGCTCTTCCTGCATCAATGCTGAAGCAGATTGGTGGAATTGGTGGCTTGCAAAACTTGATGAAGCAAATGGGTGCTAACAAGGATATGATGGGAATGTTTGGAGGGGACAAGTAGTTTGCGCGTACATCCAAGTATCGCAACATATACTCTGACGTCCGTCCACAATCATGTTTGCAGAGGCTTCTCGACTAGCAATATCTTGCAGGAGTTGCACTGCAGCAGCGAGCCCTCGTTTCAAAGAACTATCTGGCGTGATACCCTTCTCAGTTCTCACCCATTTTGCTTCATAAGCTTCACTTCTTGATAATGACTGTATAATCATAAACATCAGGCGAGCGAGAATAGTTGTTTAGATGTTGGCCAATTCCTCATAAACTTATTAGTACATACTGATTTTGGGTTTTGTTAGGTCTAGAACGATAATATGAACATTTGGAAGAGAAGTGGCGTACTATTAACAACAGTCAATAACACAAGTAGCTTTGTTACTGTAATTTTTCGACAATTAGGAAAATTCTGTTACGTTTTGTGCCAAGGAAATGGGACATATTCTGTATCATTACCTAAGAAATGTCATTATGCACAATTATTTAAAAAAAATTGTCACAATCTTTTTATAAACACAATGATTTAACAGTCAAGGTTGGTATGGTTGTATAATGCTTCACACGAGAGCTGGGCGTTCCGCACTACCTAAAGGGCCTTACTCTTCCTCTCGTAATTTACATGTCATGACTTCTAACAGTAAGCTATGAGCATAATTTATCTGTCCAAGAACTTGCTCAAGACTGTGTTTCTGAAAGGACCTTCCTCTTCCTCCTCCTCTTTATCAGACTTTGCAATTGTGTTCAGAGTATAACGGATTACGGAGTTGACCTGCATCCTCAACCTTGCATTGTCTATGAAAATCTCAGTCAACATCTTCCTCGGGTCGTTATAGGCTCCATCGTTGCCATTGTTGTTCCCAGTCTCGTCTGATTTACGCAGAGAGTTCTCAACATCTTGTGCTAAGAGTTGTGCCTGTTCAAGTTTTCATTAAACATTATGTAAAGCTTAGGCCAAAGACAATATGAGAAAAAAGAAGTTAAAAATGCAGAAATATTCATGGAAAAGAAAGGCTATCGAAAATAGAACTGGCTATTTCACCTATGGTTGTATGACTACATTGTCCCAGTATAGCCATTCTCCCATACAAGGGAAGGGACCCATGCTTTGGAACCGGTGGGACGTGGGAAAATATTTCCATAAAAATCAAGCCATATCAGAAGTCTAGGTATGTTGATCTCATATCAAACATGAAGCATAGGCATGCACTTTACTATAGCACAGCGTCTGACGATTGCTTAACATTGGGCTTAAATTTGACTAGCTGGTTGAAATAAGTTGCTAGATCAATTGTTCTTTCAAATAGACGGGATCAATGTTTTATGCATATGCTAAGAAGCACAAACTTCAGACAAGAAATTAAAGCTCCAAAACTATATTTATAGGCATGAGGTGCATATATAAACATATAAGCTTTGCATGGATCAGGTGCAAGCTGCAACAGTTACCTCAGCAAGGAGGAGACCGATTCGGTTATCAGACGTTGTCAAGAGATCTATAGCATCAGAGGCTGATGAAGTTTCCACTACCAATTTATCTTCTTCTTCAATGAGAAAGTTAACACTACATTCCTGAAGCCTGTTGCGTAGAATTTCACACTCATGCAGCAACTTTGTATTAGAAGTATTTACATACTCCATTCTTTGTTTTTCCTTTTGAAGCACACGCTGAAAACAGGAACATAAAACATCATTAATTGATAGAAGATGCTAATCGCCACAATAATGTTTCTTAAGAAGATGAAGATTCATTCATACCAACACAATGGAAGTTACGGCTACAGAAGGGGTAACTCAAACGACAAAACATGACCAAAATGTTTTGATCGATACTTTAGCCCCTTAAAAATTGGAATAATAAATTATACTTGCAGAAACTTAATATCATGCAGCCTTCATGTTGTAAATTCTCCCTTGGGTAGTGACACGAGTGTGGACTTCAGATTGGCATCGAGTTAAGACTTAGAAACCCTTATTTATTCTGCCTTGTAAATATGTGTATGCATATCTCCTTTGATTAATCAGAGCCAAAAGGCCGAGGTTGGCCAGTATTTTCCATCCCATGGTAACAACACCACCCTTCTTTCTTTGCACATTGCATTTAGATGTTTGAATATGTGGAATTATTTTTGTAAACTTTTTGGAAACCGAAAGGTATGCCTACCAATCTTGGGGAGTTCCAGCAACGACTTCAGAAGAATGGAGGAAGGAACTTCGAAGTGCTACATGTTTGCTATAGTTAGTATGTATGAGTCAAAAGGAAGAAGAGAATGTATGCCTAATTCAGCTATAGACTCACTTTCTGCCTTACTTGATTACATCCAATTGATATTTTTTATATTTAAAAATTAAAGTCTTAACAATCAGAATTGGAACATCAGTCTGCTCATTGAATCACCTATCTCCTGCCTCTCGTTTCAAGCAATACAAGTCCATGGTACCATCCAAGTCTAACTACCATAACAAATCAAAACCACAGAGAACAGAAGTTACCTCTATTTCTATCTTTTCTTTCATTAAGCGGCTAAGCTCCTGTTTCAGTTCCAACTGAGAACCTCTAAGAGATTTTACTTCCTTCACAAGAAGCCCAACTAGATTTTTCGACTTAGATTGTTAGTGAGAAAAAGGAAAAAAAATAAATTGAAACAACTTATCTGAAATG
>JANSVB020000425.1:594715-613283 GCA_025504935.2 Erythroxylum haughtii | reverse complement strand
ACCCAGAGGGCTCTCCTATCCCTAAGACGCGTGGGAAGTAGTGCATACCCAGAGGGCTCTCCTACCCCTAAGACGCGCTTATTGTGTAATGCGTCTAATATTGGGACAGTTCAGGCGCTCAGTCACAACAATGGAATAAAATGGAAAAATGTTATGTATTCAATTATTAGATTTTGATTGATTTGTGATTGGGGAAAAAGGATAAATGCTTACACTCTGATGATAACTGCTTTATATAACTTCTATTTTTTTTGCGATTGTGTTAAAATCTGCAAATTGCTTACGAATGCATGAGTTGGATGAACCATCGATGATGGTTTCTCGCTGAGTTCGCAAACTTACCCAACATTGTAATATTTTCAGGACAGTGATAGTAGACTCCTAGCTCCAGAGAGAGAGACTTTCTCTGCCTTGTAGATTGTTTCGGCAAGAGAAGTTATGACGTAGAGGTGGGTCAGCTGGGACTTTTGGAGATGACCTAGATAGGATTTGTTTAGTTTCTTTGAGTATTGTATGGACAGAATTGTGTAATTATGGATTCTGATGAATGAAATGAAAAAGTATATTTGGTTTCAAAAATTTAGTGATATTTATATTGATGACATGTGGATTATAGTTGGGTTTGCTCGGTAGTGCACCCTTATCGTGGGTTACGTGTTGGATCGACCTGCGGGCGTCCCGGTGTGTACCCTACGGTAAGGGGGCGCTACAGATAGATCCAGGATCCACGCATTCTTTTATTGCACCGCATCTGGCATGTAGATTGCATGGGGATAGGGAAATGTTGCAGTTTGGGCTAGAGGTGAGTACACCTCTAGGTAGTACTACTGTTCTGGGAGAGGTCTGCAAGGGGTGCTCGATCCAGATTGATCAAGCAGTGTTGAGTGCAGACCTTATAGTATTGTCTTTGAGAGAGATTGATGTGATTTTGGAGATGGACTGGCTTACTACCCATAGGGCTATTATGGACTGCTACACCAAGGAGGTTGCGTTAGAGTCTCCTGGTCAGCCTAGAGCAGTGTTCAGAGGAGTTAGTCAGGCAGTGCCAGCCAGGATGATTTCTTTCCTGAGTGCCCTGAGGTTGATGCAGGGAGGATGTGAGGCCTATCTAGCCCATGTTATTGATACCAGAGTCGAGCAGAGGTTGCAGGACATTCCTATGGTCAGGGAATTTCCAGATGTGTTTCCTGATGAGTTGCTGGGTTTACCGCCGGATCGGGAAACAGAGTTCACTATTGACCTCGTTCCAGGTACTGCTCCTATATCTATACCTCCATATAGGATGGCACCTGTGGAACTGAGGGAGCTGAAGGCTCAGCTGCAGGAGTTATTCGAGAAGGGTTTTATCAGGCCCAGTGTCTCACCTTGGGGAGCTCCGGTATTGTTTGTGAAGAAAAAGGACGGGACTCTGAGATTTGGCGTCGATTATAGGCAGTTAAATCGGGTGACAGTGAAGAATAAATATCCACTGCCTAGGATCGATGACTTATTTGATCAATTGCAGGGAGCTCAGGTGTTCACTAAACTGGATCTGAGATCAGGGTACTATCAATTGAAGATAGCAGAGGCTGATGTGCCTAAGAGTGCATTCAGAAGCAGGTATGGGCATTTCGAGTTTCTGGTGATGCCGTTTGGGTTGACTAATGGCCCGAAAGCTTTTATGGCCTTGATGAATAAGGTCTTTTAGCCCTACCTGGATCAGTTTGTAATTGTATTTATCGATGACATATTGGTGTATTCGAAGAGTAGACAGGAGCATGCTGAGCATTTGAGGACTGTTTTACAGCTTATGAGCGAGAAGCTGCTATATGCCAAATTCAGTAAGTGTGAATTTTGGCTGGATGAGGTGGTGTTTCTAGGCCACATAGTGAATGGAGAGGGTATTCAGGTCGATCCTAATAAGATTGAAGCAGCGATGAAGTAGGAAGCTCCAAAGAATGTGACAGAGATTCAGAGCTTCCTAGGATTGGCCGGTTATTACCGGAGGTTTATCGAGGGGTTTTCATTGATCTCATCCCCTCTGACAAAACTTCTGAAGAAGAATGTGGCATTCAGATGGACTGAGGAGTGCCAGAAGAGCTTTGAGGAGCTGAAACATTGGTTGACTACTGCACCGGTGTTAGCTATTCCATCAGGGGCCGGAGGTTATGAGGTATATAGTGATGCATCGCATCAGGGATTGGGGTGTGTTTTGATGCAGCATGGTAGAGTGATTGCCTATGCCTCAAGATAGTTGAGCTTTTGAAAAACAAATTTAATTGTTTTATATCTTCTAGTTTTTCCATTTCAACCAACTTTATTTCAAACGATGTTAAGCTTTTGAAAAACAAATTTAATTATGTTATATCTTCCCAAACCTTATTAAATGGCAACTCCCGAAATGCAATTAGAATTAGAATTAACAATCATGATTTTTCATCCTAAATAATTTGTACTTCCTCATATGCACACACATTGCCAACTTTGAAACATAACCATCAGGAAATTGTAACATGTTTTTGGATATTCACCAGTGCGAAGATCTTTATCTAACTCATTCCTTATAAAAGAAGTTTCAAATTAGCTTATGATTTTGCATTGTCCTTTATCCTCCCTTCAATGTTCAATATGGTGTTGAATAAATTGTTGAAAATATTTTTTTCAATATGCATCACATCTAGATTATGACGTATCAAATTAGTTTTTCAATATGGCAAATCCCAAAAGATGGTTCGTTCTCTCTAACCAAAGTTTTTACTAATGTTTTTATTAACTTATTTGGCTTCAAGTTTATTAACTTTCAGCAACCTTAATTCACCAATCTCCTGAAATATCTTTTCACTAGCTTTGTAAGGAAGAGGAGGTGTTTGTACCATCCTATTATTAAAAAAAATTGTTTATTGCATCTCAATGAATGATCTGAAGTAAGAAATTTCCTATGGTTGTTAAACCAAGATGTCTTGGCCCCCATTGGGAAGATAAAACACGTCATAATTATTACCACAGTAAGGACAAGCCAATTTTCCTGCTATGCTCCATCCAGATAACATAGCATATGCAGAGAAATCATTAATATTCCACATCAAAGTTGCTTTCAACAAAAAATTTTGTTTAAGAGACACATCATATGTCTCCATACCAAATTCCCAAAGATGATGTAATTCAAATACCAATGGTTGTAAGAATACATCAATTTTATGTTTTAGATTTGTAGGCCTTGGCACAATCACCGTTAAGAACATATATGCCTCATTCATATACATCCACGGAGGCATATTATAAGGAGTAATTATGAATGACCATGATGAATACTATTGGCCGAATTGACCAAAAGGTTCCATCTGTCAACAATCTCAACCTAACATTTTGATTTTCAGCTACAAACTTAGAATGGGTGTTATTGATATGTTTTCATACGAGTGCATTTGATGGATGGCATTATTCCATCTTCCTGTTCATGTTCATTATGTCATCTCATGTGAGATGTCGTAACATTAGAGGCATATAGTCTCTGAAGTCTCGAAGTTAGCAGGAAATAATACATCCACTTTTAGGGTACTAATTTCTGTTTCATAGAACACGTTCTAGGTTTGAACCTATATTTCCACAAAATTTGCACTCTTGTAATTCCACTTCATCTCCCTAAAACAACATACATCCCAATTTGTAACAATCAATTTTTTCAACTGGCAAACCAAAACTCCTGATAAGTTTCTTCATATTATGGAAATTATCAACCATTGTATGATCAAGAGACAATGATTCATTATACCAAACAAAAAATTTTCCAAACTTTAATTAGAAATATGTCCTTAAGACTTTATATTCAATATTCGAGCAATTGAAGATAATTGAGTCATTTTCTTACAATCTGGCCATAATTCTTGGTCATCTGATTTAGTAAGTCAAAAAAAAAATTTGCCTACGAGCTTGGTTCTTCTTTAAGATTGTCTAGATTTGATTGAAAGGTATAACCGGCTGCATCATAAACCATTTGGCTGTAAAGATTTTCAGTTGCACCCACATTGTTTGTTATAAATCCAGTCCCCTCTTCAAATCCATCCATATTTATTGATGAGTTTACTTTATTACCCCTTAAGGTGCCACAAATTAATGGCTCCCCATATTGTGTCCTCTCAAAATAATTTGGAACAAACTCTTTTATTAACAAATGGAGATTCACTTCATCAATAGGAAGAAAACGAATATGTTTGCAGTTTTTACATGGACATTTGATTTTTGGACCATCTATATATGCAAGTTAAGAACATTTATAGTGAATAAAAGCTTCAGCTCCCTCAACAAACTCAAGATTAATGAAATCATTGAATGTTAATCATCTATACATTCAAGATCTATCAACATTATTCATTTATGCAAAATTAAAAAAGTGATTTCACAGTTAGATATAATAATCATTATGGTAGTATCCATAATCTTTACTTTACAGATTATTAGAACCTTCATTTCCTATTTTTACAGTTCTCTGACCATTTCCCCTCCAAATTGACACCAACCTATCCCACCATATGATTTCAAAATTAGAAAACTCAATCACAACCAATTCAACCTTAGTGATTGGAATCAACACATTCTAAGTCTAAGAACCTCACTACTTTATAGAAGAATTTATGAGGAAAGATAAATCTTATGGGAGATGCATCATGGGTTTCCAACCTATATAACATCCTAGGATTTTATTATGCAAAGAATTTTCATGCCAATTACGTGAATTTCTTATTTTATTACTAAGTTTGAATTAATCACATTGAAGTTCAAGTCTTTATGTTTCAATTAATCACCTACAATTTCATTTCAAAAGTTTGATTCTAAATAAGCACTATGGTACGTGACATTGTTTACACCTGTAAATCGAGAAAGCAAGTTTTTGCTATGACTCCTAGGCTTATGGAATTTTTCACTAATAAGTCTCATGGGAGCTGCATCATGAGTTTCTAGCCTAATATACCATCCTAGGAGTTTATTATGCAAAAAATTGTCATGTCAATTATGTGAATTTCTTATGTTAATACTAAGTTTGAATTAATCGCATTGAAGTTCAAGTCTTTATGTTTTAATTAATCACCTATAAGTTCATTCCAAAGTTTAAATTTAAACAAGTACTATGGTATGTGGCATTATTTACACCTGTAAATCAAGAAAGCAAGTTATCGTTGTGACTCCTAGGCTTGTGGAACTTTTCACGGATAAGCCTTATAGGAGCTGCATCGTGAGTTTCCAACCTATATACCATCCTAGGAGTTTATTATGCAAATAGTTGTCATGACAATTACGTGAATTTCTTATGTTAAGACTAAGTTTGAATTAATCATGTTAAAGTTCAAGTCTTTATGTTTCAATTAATCACCTATAAGTTCATTTCCAAAGTTTGATTTTAAACAAGCAGTATGGTACGTGACATAGTTAATACCTGTGAATCAAGATAGCAAGTTCTAATTGTGGCCTTAGACTCATAAAATTTTTCACCGATAAGCCTCATTAGACCTATGTCATAATTTTTAGCCTATAAACCATCCTAGGAGTTTATTATGCAAAGAATTTTCATGTCAATTACATGAATTTTATATGTTAATACTAAGTTTGAACTAATCACATTGAAGTTCAAGTCTTTATGTTTCAATTTTAACAAATTCCCAAACATAAATAATTACACTATTAAACCCCAGCCTAAAAACTCATCAATCATTATTACAGGTAAAATTGCAAAGAACAACACAAAACTGATCACATTGTAGACATTACTTAGTTAAATGACTTACCTTAATAAATGGACAATCGCAAACTACAAAAAAGACAAACGAGGTTGGACAATTATTGATCCTCTTGAACATAGAACACAACCTGCAAGAAAGACAATAAACAATTACCTTTAATGTTTTCATATCCTACAACTTATAATATTGCTTAAGCCATTAAAGCCTCAATCTCTGCTTGAAAAGGAAAAATTAACCTCAATTTCATCATAACCATTTTTTGCAATATCACATATAGACAAAGACAACATATAAATTTTTGCAAGATCATAACCATTATTATGCAAAACCATTATAATGGAAAACCATTATTACAACCTCCTTCTCATTCATATAGGCCTCTTTCTCATTAAAATGGTATGAAACAAACTCACAATCATTATAGGTCTCTTTATAAGCATAAAGGCATAATAGTTGCTCCTATTTAATATCAATCCTTATGAGAAACAAAAAAAACATCGCATTTTCTCTAAATCAACATATGTCATATTTTCATGAAAAGAGTATATCATATGCTAATCATTTATTAGACTCTACTATCACACCGGGTTTGTGTGAGTACCTAGAATTGGTTTTTTTAATCTAGTAGGACCAATTATGGAAGCTCTTCAACAAAGAACACGACCTATAAGAAAGAAAATAAACAATTAGCTAGTTTTTGATAAGTTTTAAATTGAGCATAGGTACAGATATGCATGAAGTAGCATAAGTAGCCAAAACGAAAAATGTCTAGGACATAAGTTGTAACAAGTCCCTAATAGGCACTCAAATTTTTTTTAGCTTGGAGTTAGATTGCTCACTTTGACCTATTTATGTTCCTATTGAGAAAATATAAGAACTATAATTCTATGATGATGTATAGAGAAATTAAATTACATATTAATCATAAAAAGAATGTTGTAGTGGAAGTTCCCCTATTACCTCTTGATTTGTTAAGTTAATTGAAAAAATAAGATACCATTAATAACTTTTGCAAAATTTGATTAATTTGTATTTCCCTACTAGTTCAAATCAAAAATTTTGAAGTAATATTTAAAGTTGTTAATTAAATTATTTTAACTTCCTTCTTTCAGTAAAGTTCTTAATGTATGACATTTTTTCCAATCGTTACCTTTTTTGGTGAATGATATAAATAATATATTGCAAATAAAAGTGATAAGAATGTATAAACTAGCCAAAATAAGAGTCTTATATAATAAACCAAGTTCCATAAAGAATTAGATATTCTAGCTACATAAAAGGGTAATAATATTAAAACAAGTTCTCTAATAAAAAATCAAAATTAAATAAAAGTTTTAGAGTCATATAGTTTGTTAAAATTAATTGCCATTAAGAATGAAGATGTAGTTATATAGGTTTTAGTTGGATGCTTGGATTTGGTTGAGAACTCTTTTTTTTTAATCCATTTAGTTTCTCTTATCCATTAAACTATCTTGTGTAAGAGTTCTTGCAAATTCTTGTTTTGTTTATTAGAATTCATGTTAGTTCTTTCTTTCCATATGTAATAAACAAAATAGCTAAGTGTCAACTAAATCAAGTTTCCTACTTTGTAGTTCCTATTGATTTTACTTATTTTAATATAAGTAAAATAAGTAGGGACTAAGTAAATTGTAATTTAGCCCTTTTGTGACATATTTTATAGGACATTATATGATATTCTTTTTAGTTTGATTCATTGTCTTGTAGGTGATGATTTTGAAGAATTGTCACAAATTTGTTCATATCTTTCTCCTAGTTATATGATTAACGTGAAAATTAGAGTCATTTGAAAGTTAATTAGAAGAGAGAAAAACTTTGTGGAATACGTCAAAAATTAATTTTAGTTTAAAGATGTCAAAAAAATGGAAAATAAGAACAATGGCCAAACACAAGACTACCATGGGTCAATGTTTAAACCCTATTATTCATTTTTTCTAAAAGAAAGATGGCACTTGAAACGAAGTGGAATCAGAGCCAAACTCTTTATATTACATTTGAAAAGCTTCCAAACAAAATTGCTGCCATTCTGGAAGTCTAACAAGTTATAATAAGCATTTTGAGAACATGCAAAATTGCAATTTTAATCACCTTAGAAGTCATTTATGTATCTCTAGCTTATGAATATTCTTAATAAAGTTTTTTGTAACGGAATTTGAAGGCTGGTGACAATATTTATTATCACTAAGTTGTTAGGTTTAGGGCTTTATAGCATTAAGCAGGGATTTTGGGGAAGATTTAAAAGAGTCTATGACAACTCTTCTAGTTCTTTCTTTCTCTTCTTTCCTTTATATTAAGATTGACTTATTTTATTTTTTATGTTTAATAGTTAAAACTCCAGTTAAGATTAGTGATATACATTATGATGGATTTTAAATTATTAATGTATGATTTAATGATTTGTTGGTTGAATTTATTCTCTCCACTCTTAATTATTTAATTTATGCCTAATTAACGTTGATTCAATCTTATGGATTGTATAAAGGACTAAAAGGAGAAACATGATTCGTACACTAGGAGAATAAATACCTTAAATCTAAAGAACAAAAGTAACCTAGACTATTCTTTTGATGTATATTTTGGATTTTTTAAACTGCCTTTAAAGGCTTAATACATTCAAATTCTTCAACAACAAAAAAGAAAGCAACCTAGATTATTATGATATCAAAAGGATTAACTAGGCTTATTGACTTTGATTAGGTTGAATTGCACTCTGAGAGGTGGTAGTTACTTAATTGGACATAACCAATCTTATAAGTGAACCTCAAAACCCTAACATTTGTCATCTTGATTTCTCTTATCTATTTAATTACCTTATTTTAGTTAGCTTCATAATTTAATTACTATACATAATGTCTTTTTTATTTTTTTAGTTTGGCTGGGATTAATAAACATAATAGTGTTGTCCTTATGGGACCAATAATTTGTAGTTACTCTGGTGCTTTCAATTGATTTTACTTATTTTAATAAAAAATAATGATATTTAAATTATTAAAAAAAATATTCTATGATATTAAAAGTTTAACTTTTTATTAATAATATGAATTTTTAATATAAAATTTTATCTAACTAGTTATATAATTAATTTAAAGGTCATTCTAAGTATTTTATTTCAAGTCCTATGATACAACTTTAAACATTTTCTCCTTTTTAAAGCCCTCATATTCATTCTAGGGATTCCATTTCATTTTAGTTTATTTTTAAGCCCTAAGAACTACCTATGAGCATTTTATTTTCCATTTTAAGTCTTATGGAACTACTCTAGGCATTTTCTTTAGACTCCAACAGCTGATATTCATTCTAGGCATTAACCAAGTCTCACCAATATCCCTAAGAGACATTTCATCGAACAATTCATAGGCAAACTGAATTCATCTCTAACTAATAACAAAACCATTGTATTTTTCCATTATTCACCAATATAAACATGTTCAAACAAAAAAAGAACCAACTATAGTTCAAAAAATGCAAAATACTCAAACCACATTAAAAAAACTGACGTTCATAGAAGCATTTAACAACAAAATTTCTCGTAGAAAAAAAATTGAGAACAAAGCATAGACGACTAACCTCAACTTAATTAAAAAAGATGGATAATGGACGAGAGAAAAGTATGGATGATGGACGATGGATGATGGATGATGGACGATGGACGATGGACGATGGAAGAAAGAAGGCCGACAGTGATAAAGAAGAAAGCCAAGAAAAAATGTCGCAAGGGAGGGAGGGGGCTTCGGATAGGTTTAAGTTTAAAAGAAATTAAAAACATTGAAGCCAAAGACCCAAATGATGATGTTTAACTTTAAACATTATCGACAGAATGATAGTTCCCTCGGTAACTTACCGATAGACTTTGCTTCCTTTGGTATACCCCGACGCTTCTTTTTTTTGCCAACCATTGCCGTCTATTTTTAGGACAACCTTCACTATTTTGTCACTATTTTTTGTTTGCAAAATTGCGGGGTTAATTTCCCTCCACCTTTACCAATGGATATTTTGTTTGACGCAAAATAACTTTTTTTTGACAATTTTACCAACAGAAAATCAATTTTCATCGCTAATTTACTATGGGATTTTCCATCGGTAATTGTAATTTTCTTGTAGTGATAAATACTAATTAGACTATATTTTCAATATGATTTTAAGAGTGTTTTTTTATTGTGTTTGAATAATTTTTCTAGGGTCAATACTCAATTTGGCTTATAATTTTTTTTAGGCCTTATTTTAGCTTCTTAATGAATAAAGTTTGAATTTAGTCAAATTGCAGTTAAGCTAGAGTGGTTTTGGCATGATTATAGAGTTGTTCAACCTAAATTTGGGTTTCAATTTCATGTTTTCAATATGATTGTAACACAGATCTATATTAGAATCAATTTTGAAAGTGATTTTTACAAAATTTCTAAAGTTGTTTGATAAAAAGATAGACAAACTATTAAGACGGCGGAAATTGTATTAGTAAATTGATTACAAAGCTAAA
Organism: Erythroxylum haughtii; assembly: GCA_025504935.2. Taxonomy (NCBI): domain Eukaryota; kingdom Viridiplantae; phylum Streptophyta; class Magnoliopsida; order Malpighiales; family Erythroxylaceae; genus Erythroxylum; species Erythroxylum haughtii. The sequence goes on along the minus strand of JANSVB020000425.1, from coordinate 603,077 downwards.
CTAAAGCATTTTGAGATTTAAAAAGAGCATTTTTTAGAGAAAAAAAGATTTCCATCAAAATTAAATTTAAGAGCTTCAAGTTTTTACATTTATGCATAGAAATGTTTTAAAAAGATTATACATTTGGATCTTGATCATCAATTGATTGTTTCATCTTATCATTTATTTTGTTTTGTTATATTAAATTATTAATTTTAGTTTAATTAATCATTTTTAAGTTAATCATTCACTTTATTAAATTAGATAATAGATTAAGAGTACTTGTAGTACTGATAGGAATGATACTCCTATTCACTAATCTATATTATAAGAATGATAAGGCATTTGTCTAATTGATCTTTAGTTTTATTTGGATCATGAACATACATCTTGGTTGTTTCTCTATAAGTAAATTTAATCGCTTAACCATGCTTTTTGACACCAAATTTATAGTACTTCCTCTATCAAATAATATACTTATATACTTTATCTCTACATTTAACTTAAATATAGAAAATAGCAGTACAAGGCTATTCTTCTTGTTCTTCAAACTTAGGGGTCAGTATTATATGCCTCGTTATATTAAGATTTAAAGGACCAACTTATTCATCAATAGAGCTTACTTTTGACTCCTCCTTATCTTCATATTCACATATATAGTCATTAACTTCTCCTTCTTCTTATTTCATCATACACAAACCTTTGTTGACAAATTTGTTTTGGTCTTAATTATGCTCTAGGTTTAAAAATACATCTACATTTACGTTCAATTTATTGAGAAGCTATATATGTCTTTTGTGTAAGTTTTGATACATTATATGATAGTCTAAACTACATACAATCATAGTTCTCTTCATGCTAAACTCTTCGACCTAATTTCTAAACTTCTTAGTTATTCATTGTCGTAGGTATTATTTTGTTATTAAAGTCAAGTGATAAGCATCTTCAAGAATGTAAATCATTTTCACTACTACCTCATTGCAAATTTTTTATGCTTAAGTCATGTTTTGGTAAGTTGTAAGTTATCATTCAAATTCTATTCCTTCATAACAAATAAAAAGTTTATTAAATATTTTTTGTAATCCATTATAGACATAAATCTTTGATAAATTCAGTTTCATCTCTTCTCATTCAACAATTTGTGGATGACATGTTTTTTTGAAGTCTATCTTCTATCAATCTCAACTAAATTTTAGTATGTCCAACTAGTTTCATCTTTGAAAATCAGACTTTTTAATATTCTAACATATTGTACCAGTCAAAGAAATCTTCCATCATTTTTGTCTAGTCCAAGAATAAATGTGGACATATCTTTCTCATAAAATTAGGTGCTTTAACATGAACTATATTAATAATATCATTAAGTATATTATAAGCCCCATGTCTATCACAACCTCTGAAGTCTTGAGTTCACTTTCCAAGTGTTGGTGGTTGGTTTCTTTATCTTGGATCTCTCGGTAGGTATTGATTCCCTAACCCCACCCATCATTGATCAGTTTCAACCTCTCATTTGGATTTCACTTTTTACACTCTCAAAAATCAAATGTAGTTTGTTGTCTAATGTTATATTTTGGAATATCTCTTGAAGCACTTTGTGATCAAGGGTTATTAAAGTCCAAATATTTCTTTTTTTTCACAAGGATTTCATCTTGTTTTTATTTGTTAAGTAGTCTTCTATATATCTTTTATTATGAAATAAAGCTCTGATGCTAAATTAATACAGAACAAGTATAAAAGATATCAAATTATTAACTAAAACTCACAAACTTTATAAAATCTAGTTACTACAATTTGAGATTCTAGTTTGGAATAGCTAAAATTTCAAGATTTAGTTGCCAAAAATTAGCTAAATTTTTATAGTGTTAGTGACTAAAAATTGAGGCTAGAAATGCTTAAATTTTAGTAAGGTAATCAAGTAATATAGAGTAAGTAATTATGAATCACCTTTAGAGTATAAAATAAAATTATATTATGATGTAATAAGAATTCTTTATTCTTAAATAAATTTAAATCATGAACAAATTTGACACAATATAACTTTATTATCACTTCAACTTCAAATTTTCATTATACTAAATCAAATCTTGTGGTTTAACGATTTTCATTTTTATTTCTTTTATAAAATCTAAGGTCTTTTAGTTCATTTCTTTTAATTTTAATTTCTTTTTCTTTTTAACTTGTGCTATTGAATTTTGTAAATTCACAAGACAACTATAGTAGGAGACAGTTAAATTAGATGTTATGCCTTTAATTTTTTTTATATTTCATTTGCCTTTTCTAAATAGAATTTAGGCTTGATACATCTATAGTGTTTTTGATCTGGGCATCTTGATTGTATTCTTACTTTTATCACCAAACTATGGCTTAAAGTGTTAACACACTTCCGTATTTCTGATGACATTTATAAACAGAGATATGAAAAATGATTTAGTGCTTGCCTAATATAAATTAGTGTATGACAGTAAAGTTGTAAAGGGTGAGAATTGCTTACATAAAAGAAGGTTGGCAAGCAACTTGAGTTATTCCATAATGCAACATCAGTCAACATTTGCAGTCCAAGTAAACTAGTTTCATAAAACCCTTTATTTATTAAGTTTTTTTGTTATAACTTACATTATTCTACCTCTGCGTTCCATTGTACTAGGGATTGAATTTAATATATTTGACATCTTTTGCTCTACATTACTACCTTCTTCATTTCTAATGGCATCTTCTTGCTACCCATCTTGTTTCTAATTCATCCCAAAATTTAGTTGTGAATTTACTTGGTTGACTTGAAGTTGACCTTTTAATATTTAAGAAAAGAGAATTGTAGGCTTGTCTCATTATTAGGAAACTCAATTGCAACTACTAGTGTACCACATAAAATGTCAACTTCTCCACTACTGAATTTAAGCAAATTGTCATGTTATTCCTATATTTTTATTTCATCAATGAGTATAATATGACAATGCTGCAACAGAGGTTGGACATCAGCTCAATTATTTATAATTCTATTAACTATAATCAGCAATGTCATCAAGCATTCAGCCCAACAAGAGATTGTTACGGGCATATCTCTATTGAATGATGCTTCAAAAATTTGTGACTATTTGTTTTCTATGGGCAGTTAGGTAGTGAGTGGGTCAATTATTATACATTTCCATTAACGAAGGACACGTTTCCTTTTCCATTATTTACTTCATCTGTAAGCCTATATATTAGGCCTTATGCAACTCTTTTATTCTCAAAGTAGAAAGAAAGTAAAGACTCTCTTCCATAACATCTATAGTCTTTCTACTTATTTCTGTTCTTTTTTTTTATTTCCCAACAAGTTTTTGGTATTAGATCAGTTGAGAGAGGAAGAGCACGAGCAGTCTCTTTTCCTTCTCCCATAACCAAGACGAGTCCACAAAAAAAAGGAGGAGAGGTCAGAGATTAATAGTGAGAATTAGTAAAGTAAGTAAGAAAGTGAGGTCTAAAGAATTGAGATCAATCTGCAAATGAGAGAAACAAAACTTAAGTCCCTAGTTTTTTTCTTCTTTCCACCTCAAAAACCAAAGAGAGTCAACTACAGCATGAAACACTAGTGAGGAGAAAAAATCATCCATGGCAGCAAATGGCTCTACGACAACATCTTAGTCCCTAGTTCCAATTTTTAAGGGGCGGAATTATCAATTATGGAGTTTGAAAATGCAGACTACGTTCAAGTATCAAGAACTTTGGGACATGGTAGAGGAGGGGTTTGAAAGGTCGTGATGAAAGAAGGATGCAAAGGTCTTGTTCCTCACTCAACAAGCTCGTGATGATAGTCCCGAATCGCAACATCTAGTACTTCCAAAAAAGCATGGGAAATTCTCAAACAAGAACATCTGGGAGATAAGACAACTGAAAGGAAAACTGAAAGAAGGATGCAAAGGTCTTATTCCTCATTCAGCAAGCTCGTGATGATAGTCCCGAATCACAATAGCTACTACTTCCAAAGAAGTATAGGAAATTCTCAAACAAGAACACCTAGGAGATAAGAAAATAATTTTGAGTTGTTGTCAATGCAAGAAAAAGAGTCTGTGCAAGATTATCTCTCTAGAGTATCTATAATTGTCAATTGTATGAAGTCATATGGTGAAAATATGGGCGACGAAACTGTTATGGGCAAGGTTTCAAGGAGTTTAACCTTAAAATTCAATCATATAGTTATTTCTATTGAGGAGAATAAAGACCTAACTATCCACACATTTGATGAACTAATGGGTTCTTTATTAACACATAAAGATATGTTGAATAGGTCTAGTGGAAAAACCAAAGAAAAGGCTTTTCAAGTAAAGGGGGAGTTTCATCCTAAAGGTAAGTCAGGAACTTCAGCATACAAAAAGTCAGACAATATAGGTAGGTAGAGGGCAAAGAAGAGGAGGTTATCGTGGTGGAGGTCATGGCCTTAAAAAAGGATAAGGTCAATTTGCTAGCGAATGTCACTACTACAAGAGATATGGGCACAAGGAGGTTGATTGTTGGATTAAACAAAAAGATGAACATAAGCATGCCAATTTCACCTAGACACCTCAACAGGAAAGCAATATGTTCATGGCTCACTTCACAATGGATATTGAGACTAATGTTATTTGGTTTACCGACAGTGGTTGCTCCAACCATATTTATGGTGAGAGATTGTTGTTTAAGTAACTTGATGAGTTAAAGAGATCAGAAGCTTGACTCAAAGATAACAATCCAGTCAAAATTGAAGGCAAAGGTATGATTGCTATCAAAACTACGCATGGTAACATAAAGTTTCTCCATAATGTGCAGTAGGTTCCCTCTCGAGTTCATAATTTGTTAAGTGTTGGACAGTTGTTGAGATGGTTATTCTGTTATGTTTGGTAATGATTCCTGTAGTATCCATTACAAGAAATTTGGTAGAAAAATTTTTGATGTTCAAATGACCTCAGATAGAATGTTTCCACTAGATGTGTCACTTGGTGGTGAAATTTGTGCATTGATTGATAAGGAAAGTGCAGAAGCTAAGTTATGGCATTTGAGATATGGTCATTTGAATATCAAAGGAATACAATTGTTAGACAATAAAAGCATGGTTATTGGGTTGCCTAAAATTGATAATCTTGGCCTTTATGAAGGATATGTGTATGAAAAACAAAGCATGTAATCATTTCCTGTAAGTAAGGCTTGGAGGGCCTCATCTTGTCTTGAACTCGTACATGCTGATTTGTGTGGTGCCATGTCAGTTGAGTCCTTAGGTGGGAGTCAATATCTTTTTACTCTTTATTGATGATTATATCGTATGAGTTCGGTATATTTCTTAAGGTTTAAATATGAAACTTTTGAGAATTTCAAGAAATTTAAGCCCTTGGTAGAGAAGCAAAGTGGGTGTCAAATCAAGATACTTCGACCAAATCGAGGTAGCGAGTTTGTTTCAGATGAATTCAATGTTTTTTGTGAGGAGAACTACATTCATAGAGAACTCACAATGCCTTATACACTGAAGCAAAATGGTGTGACAGAGCAGAAAATCGTACCATTGTCGAGATAGGGTAAAAACATGATGAAGGCAAGAGACATTCTAAAGCATTTTTGGGCAGAGGCAGTGGCTATAGCTATTTATATCTTGAATATCTCTCTCATAAAGGTAGTATACAATTGGACTCCATATGAGGCATGGAAAGGTCATAAGCCCAAGGTAAGCTACTTACGAATTTTTGGTTGTGTATCATATGCTTTGGTTAAATCTCGATCTAAACTTGATGAAAAATCAGAAAAATGTGTTTTTGTGTGCTATATCACTCAATCCAAGGCAATTAAGCTATATAACCTTGTGAGTGGTAAGGTGATTGTTAGTACGAATGATAAGTTTAATGAAAAAGCAATTTGGACATGGGAGAAAATCAACAAAGTAACAATAACAGTAACCCCGGAAGATATGTTGGGCCCCGATTCGTAATAAGCATGTTTAAATTATTTTAAGGTTTTAGTCTGATGATTTTTAATTTGGTTGGAATAAATTGAGGATTTTATTGTATAGGATATGATTATTAAATGAAGGGATTTAGTGAAATTCGATTTGATGAGAAATTATTATTTGTGATATATTGTTAGTATTAAAAAGAATTATATGAATGGAGGGTTTGATTTTTTTTAAATAGAACAAGTTGGTATAAGGGCCATTAGGAAGATTAGAAATGTTTTTAAGGCTTAAGGTTAATCAAGTGGGCTTTTAGCCCTTTGAAATAGCAATTAAATGAAGTAGGAAGGAAGTTAAATGGGGAATGGTTGTGTTTTAAGAGGAGGCCCACGAAATTCAAGTGGTAAAGAGGGAAGATGGCATTTGGGTTTAAGTATAGGCTTAAGTTATTAGGTTAAGTTTAAAAGTAAGTTTCCTAAGGCTTGTGAGAATAAGGAAGCAAATGGGCTAGGGTTTTGGTTTGGGTCCATTTAAGTTACAATTAAAAGAGAAAGAAGGAATCAAAATGAAAGAAGCAAGATGTGTGTGTCGTGTATGTTAGGTGTAAGGTTTTAAAAATTAAATTTTCTAAGGCTTTGAAGAGGAGACTTTCGGCTATACCAAAGAGAAACAAAAGGGAATGAAGTGTCGTTTTTTTGGCTAGGTTTTAAGTTAGGTTAAGTAAGAAAATAAGAGTTATCTAAGGCTTAGGTAAGAACACCACCGAAACTTCAAGAAGAAGAGGGAGAGAGTGTGAGTTTCGGCCAAAGGAAAGAAGAAAGAGAGAAAGAAAAGCTTGGGTTTTTGTGTTGTAAGCAAGAAGAAAGTGGAAAGGAAGAGGTTATCATCCATTGGAGATAAGAAGAAGGATTTTTCGTGGGTCACATCTCCAAGGTAAGAGTTTCGAAACTTATTCATTTTCTTGTTGGGGTTGTTTCTTTCTTGCTTAAATGGTGGTTGAAAGATGAAAGAGTAAGTTGTGTAGGAAAGAAAAGAAAGAAGAAGAGTGATTTCGTGGGTTGCAAAAATATGATTTCGTGGGTTGGAGAATTTCAGATTTTTGTTGATTATTTGAGATGAGTTTTGATGCTAATGGCTTAGTTAAAGTATGGGTAAGGTGTTGTTGAATCAATTTCATGTTTTTGTTTCCTAAAGATTGTGAATTTTGTTAACTTTAAAATGGAATTTTGCCTTGGTTTGATGAAGTCTTCAAGAAAGAATAAGAAACGAAAAGAAAAAGAGAAAGAGGAATGGTTGTTAAAAAAAAACAGATTGTGTAAGTGTCGTTGAGGTGGGATTTTTGACAAGTTGGACTAGGTTTGAGGAGAGATTGGGTTGTTATAGTTTAGGAATGGCATAAGTAAAGATTGATAGGTGTTAAGTCAAGTTTTGCATTCTTGCCAATTTTCCAGCATTGTTTTTTAGTGTTAATTAAGGCTTTTATGTTTTGTTTAAGGACAAATAAGGTAATTGGAGGTATAGGAAAGGTATAAGTGAGATTATGTAAGGTTAAGTAGGTTGAAAGTGAAAGTTTTCCCATTCTTTAAAATTCCAGCATTGGTATTTGATGTTAAATTGGGATTATTGTGCTTATGAAGGTGAATTGAGGCATTAAAGAAAAAGGGAAAGAAGAAAGGTAAGGGAGGTTTAAGAAAATCAGAATTTATGGGTCTCTTTAAGGCATGAGATTCTTGAAAAGAATTGATATCATTGAGATAGGTTTTGAGTCATGTTTTCCATTCTTTTAAATTTTTTCCAGCCTTAAATTCTCTTGGTAAATTGGGAATTGTTATGCTTGATGAAGGTTTAGAAAGCTATTGGAAGTAGAGGAGAGGAGGTTAAAAGAAAGGTCATTGGTCCGAGAATAAAGCTTAAGGAAATTCAGGTGGGTAATGCGTTTATACTTTGAATTAGAGGCCAATTTGTGTGATTTTGAAAAAAATCAAGAAACAAAGTATTTGGTTGAAAATTATGATTTTCGAATGACTAAATCCAATGTTTTTGAAATGATTTGAAATTATCATTATCTGAAATGTTTCGACAAATTTGAGAAAATTGAAGCTTATGTGACTAATTCGAAAGTGTTGCATTCTTTGTGTGATTAGATCATGTGTGATTAAATTATGCAATGTGCATGTTCTGTGAAATTGTATGGCAAGTGAATGTTATGTGAAATTGGAATGCCATTTTGCGATATGACATAATATGCGAAAGTTAAGTTACGAAATGTGCCTTCGGGCAATCCGATTTGCAAGCATGAATTATATGATTATGTGTTTTGTTTGGGCGAGAGAGTAACGTCCTGTTAGTCACGTGCACGTCGACGTATAGCCTTCTCCCGGCTGCCCGCTTGTGGGCCTACGAGATCCTGAGAAATCGGACTCGTCCTGTTTACGGTATAACCTTCTGGTTATCCGTCCTGTTTACGGTATAACCTTCGGGTTATCCGTCCTG
>JANSVB020000425.1:549125-566773 GCA_025504935.2 Erythroxylum haughtii | reverse complement strand
GTATTCCATTTTAGTAGCTATTATTTTGTTTTGTTTCCCTTGTAACCAAAAAAAAAAAAAAAAAAAAAAAGATACAAAGACATTTAATTGCAAAAGGAATTTTTAAAAAAAGGATGGACTACGAAGGCCTATTCTCACTTATCAAGGTTTTCTTTATTTCAATTAATTCTAGTTTTGGTGACCATAATAGATCTTAATTACATCAAGTGTAAAGAGATAAAAACAATATATGAAATAATCAAAGGCACTTAGTTCAGAAGGACCAAGATCATCAAATGTGCAAATTGTTACAATTAATATATAGTTTAAAGTAGTACTCATGGTAATATTATATTAACTCTCACAATGCAATTATAGCATATGATTTTCAATTGAATGACGAGGATCTTTGTGTATAAGTAAAAAGATTCATTGATAATTATAAATCAGTGATTAATATATTATAATTATAGGTAAAATTAATTACCATCATATGTTAAAATTATTTATTTTTATAATTGATGAAATGTAGTAATAGTAACTCGATATAATGATAAGAATAATTTTATTTATTAATATAAAAATCAATAACAAATATTTTTATTAAATTTTAATAGAATTAAAAAGAGAAAATTTATTTTATAAAATTAAAATTATAAAATAGCTAATTTTAATATTAGAATTTTTTAAAAGTGAGTTAAATGTTTATATAAAAATAGAAAATAAAATTTTAATTTTTCATATTCATAAATTATAAAAATTATAAAAATTATAACTAAAAATAAAAATTACAAATTTAATTAAACATTTTTTGTTAAAACTTAAAACTCACAAGTCACAAGAGACAAGACACTACAGCCGAACCCGCGGAAAAGATCAAGTAGGATAAAACCAAAAATTATATTATTACATTATAGAAGATATAGCAGGTGGAAAGAAAAAGTTTCCAACTAGTTTACAATCAAACATAAATTAAAAGTTTAGCAGTGAAGACCGTAATGTACGTGATAGGAGACGAGAGGGGGGATAGGGAGTGGAGCTTACGTGATGTGCTTTTCTTGAAGCAGAAGAGGTGGGTAAAGTCCTTATAACTTCCAATTGCTTTATTCTTCAACGGTTCCTATTCTAAATTGCAATTGTGATATCAAAGGTTGTAAATTCTTACAGTTTTTTATAATCCTGAGTTCGGGTTTTGTTTACTTGATGTACTGTTCATCTTCTAAAATGCGATTTATAGTTTCACACTATTTTAAGTTCATTCAAGGCATTATCCACAGAGAGATCAGATGTCAATGCTAATTGTTGGTACTGTGGGTGGAATTTAGAATAAAATGCTCCACGGGTTATTCTAGGTTGATAAGTCTCTTATCTTATGGGAAGCACTTGTCTTAATTTTAATGTTGATAGAATAGGATTTCTAATCATGAGCTTGATTTTGTCAGGCATTGTTTCAATTCGCTTTCCAACATTTTACAAGCGTCTAAGAGTATGATTCAGATGCTTATGGGCAATATGTTCAATCTATCGGCTGCTATAGCGAAGCTGCTTTTCATTACATTGATAGAGCAAAGTTACACACTGTAGTTTGTCTTGCTTACTTATGAACTACTTTTTCATATCCAGACGGTGAATTTGATGTACAGTGCTTAAGAGTGGCTGCACTGAATGTGTGTCTGTTTACTGGTCCATGTATCAGTAAATATTCTTTGTGCTATATTGCCAGCTAACAGAGAGGAGATCACTCGAGCAATATGCCAAATTTATGTAGCTGTGCCATACTTATGCACTGTTGAAGCCGAATCTTCATCACAGGTTCAGTAAATGCTAAAATTAATGCTTCTCTTAATAATTGCAATTGCAGTTCCTAGTAATTTCTAAATGAGTTGTTTCAGATTCCCAGTTGATACTAGCATTAGTTCTATTATTATTCACCTTGACGAGGGAGGAGATTACCTTCTTATCTATTAACAATTTTTGGCATTTTACATAGCTTTATGTGGATACATGGTGAATTAAAGGATAAGTGTGAACTTGATTGATGCAGAAGCTGTTCATTGCATTTACTCTTGCCATCTTTCCATTGTAATTTACAGATACTTGTTCTTGAAAATGGGAAGGTAATTGAACAAGGACCACATGAAATTCTTTTGATAAAGCTGGAAGATAATGCTGAACTTTAGACTCAACAAAACAGTGGCGTCCAGACTAACCATTAAGTTGGGAGACATGAGTGTTGCTTCCTGTTCAATAGCCGTTTTTACGTTGAATGCAAAAAGATAGGGAATTGTTAGTTTTGCCCCGTGTATTTGGTGAGCAGATAGAAAGAACCATGTATGCTAGATTGGTTCACGATTCTGTTGCAAAAGGCTATGTGCAGCTGAACTCCAGTGTGATACATACAGAAATTGATCAATCACATATTCAACATGTTTAACATCATATCTCTATTTGGTTACCGACTTGAGACTGAAGCTGTTCTTTGCTAGCACATTTGAAGGGTAATGCTTCAACTGTCTGACACCCTCTACATATTAGATGGCGGGAAGATAAAAATGTTATACCATTTTCCTGTGCACAAACAATTCGTCAATACCCTTATTTACTTATTTGAAATGTCAATTTTACTTACTTTCTTCTAATGACTGATTAACTTTGACAGGCTTGATTCATGAGAACTTCGTGTTGATGCATGAGAACTTCGTGTTGCCAGGTATGAGAAGTTTTAGCTAGTTACTAAATGTTACTTTGTGTTGCCATGTATGTTAAAAAGCTTAGCTTGGTAATTTTGTCCTTTGCTATAATGGCGTTAGTAACTTTCTTGTTCCGCTAAATATGTCAGGAGATTCATTTGGAACTGAAGTGGCAAACTTTTTGAAATTTTAATCACCGTCCATTTGGAAGCATGAGTTTTCCACGTAGCGTAAATCTACCACCGGCAAGGGCGCTCGACTTCATGATTTTCGTGTATAAAAAGACTAGTGTCTTAGTATTTGGATAGTTAGAAGTATACTCTTGAGTGTCAATATAGGAAATCTGGGTGCTCTGAAGAAGCAATAGATAACTTTCCCTGTATTAGGAGCTTTCCTATCTTTAAGAAGTGTTTATTGCTTCTTTTCCTTGCTGGTAAGAGAGTTTATTTGATAAGTTACTGTATTGTGCCCTCTTTTTGCGCTCTGGTGCTCGGTTTGTGTTTGTTAGTGATACTTTTTTAACAGCTTGTTTGAAGTTTCTTCGTAACTCTTTGATTTAATTAATCTAATGGTTGTAGATTCACAGTAGTGCACAGTTATTTGTTTTTTAAGGTCATTTGATAGGTTGGAGCACAGATCTGACTCTTTTTCAAGAGTGGTGATTCATGCATGCGGAGTTGGCACACTTTTTGTAAGAGAAGTTCACGCATGGTTACGATCATAAGCTAAACCTTGTGTTTGTTTTACTCCTTACTTATTCTCTTTACTTGATTTGATCTAAGCGTTTATGTGTTGGTATGTCTTCTCTCCTTGATTAAATCTCTGTTTGCTTGTCTAAATATGATTTTGTTTCTTGTTGTGGTTGGTAGCTTCTTATTTCGTTATGCAATTATATTTATTTTCGAAGACCAAAAGACTTTTTATGTGCAAAAAGGAGTACATCTGAAACAAGACAAAGGAAAAAATGAAAAAAAAAAAAAGAGATTTTTCTCGAAACATCTCCTAATAAAGGATTTTGTAATTATTGTCCATAAATGCGACTTACACATTTAGTGCCCTAATGCGGAACTTTAACCAAAAGTTATAGCTTGTAGTTAAAATTCTTCAAACCTTTTATAACCACCGCATCTTGTTGCGGTATTTTTCATACGCTTGGTCGGAACTAGAGGTTGTGCTGGAATTTGAACACGGGACGTAGGGCTGCATCAGACGTATATCTAGAGCTCTGATATCACTTGAATTAAAAGCTATATTTTATAGTCAGGGTATTTCGAACCCTCTATAACCATGACATGCATTTGTGTGTATCAACAAATTATTCATTTTATTTCTACGAGAATAGAGCAACATTTTGCGTAAACTTATCAGTGATATAACTTAGCAAATACTATAATCTTTTATTAAAATTAAATGCAACGTTTCAAAAAATACATGTTAAGAGTGGACTTTCCGAACATTGGTAGTGATGCATGCGATATATTGTCTCTTACATTTATGTGCGAAAATTATATTTATTGAGTTTGAAATAAGGACAATTAATTCGCTTTAATTAACAAAAAGCAAGTTAATTAAGTTAGTAACTTCCATAAAAATAACATCTAAAAATGAAAATGGGAAAACAAGAATCCCTGTCAAACAATATCAATAATAATAATAAAATGGTATGTAGCATTGGATGTAATCCAAAATTGCTTTTGATATATGTCTTTTAGTGTGTTCACATATATCATTATTTATGACAATTTGTTTGGTTTAGGGGTATCTTTTATTACAATTTGGAAAAAAAAAAAAAAAAAAAGGGGGGAGATGGAAAAGCAGGAAGGAACAATAACAACAAGAACTGGATTGAGAAGGAGTGCCAGAATATCCGAATTGGAAGAAAAAGCAAGACTTCTTGCTCTACAAAAAAAGGCCAAAGTTAATAACAATAATGATGACATGGGAAAGTCAACAAGCAGGAAAGGTCGCAAACGCAAAAGTTTACAGGATGTGGGGGTCAATTCAGCTTCTATTCACTTTCTTGAGGTCTATTTTAATTTCCCTTCTTACATTTTTCATGAAAAGAAGAGAAATGCATTTATTTTGTTTTCCATATTTCTTCTTCATCTTAAATCTTAGCCAGTGAGTTTCTGTTTCTTTCTCCTTAAGTCTAGATTTGCTATCATTTATTTCTTAGCATCCATGGATTGGCTGAATAGTCTTGGGAACTGAGCTGTAATTAGTATGAAATATTAGAATTAAAGATGGTGAATTGAGAACAGTATGTTTTTACTCCTCCCTTTGTCTTTATAAAGTCTCACAGCCACCTTCTCCTACTCGTACCAAGACAGTATAGTCCTTTACTCTACTTCTTTTACCAATCAACCTATCTTTTAGCACTATAACATTAGCTAATTAGTAGCTTAGAACAGTTGAGGTACCAAGACAGTATACTTCAGTTCATTGTTCTTAATTTTTATGCAGGAAGGAGATAATTCGAAAGAAGATATTTTAATGAGATCTGGTGAGTCTTCAATCAACGACTAACAACTTCAATATTTTTTATTTCTATTTTTCCTTTCAAGAAAATTATCATCTAATTCACTATTTTGTGCAAGACCAACCAATTTCAAGTTCCCCTTCTGATAAGTGGAGCCAGATGCTAGAATTGATATTAGATATACTTCAAAGGTAATATCGTTGTTCAAATTTACAATAAAAACTATTTTAGTGGAATTATAGATTTAATTAGTTATTCTAATCATACACTTCTTTATTCTAATTAATACAGGAGGGACACTCGTGAGATATTCACACATCCAATTAATCCTAACGCTTTAGTTAATCAAACTCAGGTATTCGTGCATATAATCGTATAGACAGTTGTCAACCATTATAAAATCATATGTTTTTGCTAATAATCTTCGATAACGAATTAATGATTTTTCTCAATAATAAGGTGTTCTGCTATTACAATGTCATCAAGGAGCCCATGGATTTTGGCACCATGAGGGCTAAACTGCACGAAGGAAGATACGCAAGCTTGGAACAATTTGAGGTGCGCTAGCTCCAACTGCCAAAATGCAGTCTTCGTGTCTCTAATTTTTAAAAGTCAACTTCAGGACATATTTATAACGTTAGCTTATGTGTGACCAGTGATTAAGAAAATGAGTCATGAAATGACCCCCCTAATGGCTGATGCCAATTTCTTAATTTTGCTCTGTGGATACAGTACGATGTGTTTCTCGTGTGCAGCAACGCTATGAGATTTAACGCACCAGAAAGCACGTTCTATACAGAGGTATAAATAATGTAATACAGTTATCACTTTCAAATCCTTATAATTACATTTTTATCTCAGGTGGGAATGTTTGTATGTATGTTTTTGATAGCTAACAGAAATAATTATTATGGTGGCCTGCAGGCTCGTGCCATTAGTGAACTGGCACAGCAGCTCTTTCACAGCCTCAGAAGTGATCCGGAAAAGTTCGAGTCAGAGTACTTGGGCATAAGACGCTGTGACAAGAAGCCAACAAGGCCTGTAAGTGCTGGTGGAGTTTCAACTTCGAAGCATCGTATAATCGGGGATGCTTCTAAAAATCCCTTCTTCGGTGGTTCGTCTCTCAATAGAACCCTTTTCTTGTAGAACACAAAGCAGCATTAAATCAATCATCTGCAATTGCCATATGTACTCTTTTATTAGGCAATTAATGCCACTTAGTGTACACTTTTTCAGAGCCAAACGATGTAAACTCTTCTGAAATTGAGAAGCGTAGAACGTATAGGCCTCAGAGTTCTTCCGTGAAGGAGGATGATTGGAGCTTTTCATTGGTGCTCAATGCTCCCAAACAGCTTCAATTTGTAAGTAGATCCCCACGCAACATATAAATATGTGTACTTACTATTTGATTATGTATGGTCATGGTTATTTGACGATTTGGTGATGCAGAACGCCGATGAAGGAGTTGGTTACAGGGAAAGCCTAATGAGCTTTGTTAAAGAATTGGGACCAACAGCTCAAATGGTTGCCAGTAGGAAGCTGGCCCAACTTCCAAACCAATCGTCCTCTTCTTGTGTTGATTCACCTTCATCTACTCTCCACCTGGGCGGTGGTATTCATCATCAAGAACGGCAAGGTTATCAAATGCCTTCTCATTTATCTAGTTGTGGCTCACCACCAGCTGCGTCTTACAAAGGAATGATGGTGGATCATACTAGCTGGGCTCCTACCCCCAGCGCTGCTCTACCAACGGAAGCTTGTGGTTTCTCCCACCAGCAAGATCAAATGGGTGGCTCCGGGGATGGCATTGACGACCTTATTTCAACTATCATGCAACTTGGAGCCATCCAAAATATGAGTGCTCAGGCTCCCTCTGGTTCTTTTTACCCTCTGACTGGAGCTGATCCTGAAGATGTGTATGCTGCTCCTGTTCAGCCACAGCCAGCTCTTCACCAGCATCATCAGTTCGCAAACACAGGGGTGCAAGTGCAATCACCGTGGCCAACAAACAACAACTTAGATGATTATCATCAGTTAGAGCCAAGGTGGTTGCCTCCACAAACCAGAGCTGCAGAGGTTCCTACCACCACTACTCACCAGCCGCAAGGAACCTCATCATTCTTCAGTGCTTTTGATGACTCCCAAGGGCCAAGCAGCAGTAGTGCCAATGTGCCAGACCACACGAGGCATGGCACCAATTTTGGTCAGACTGTTCGACAGCCAGCAGTTGATCGATGGAATCAACGACAGGAAGCATGGAGTCTGGAATCAATATGCAATCATAACCCTCCTGTCAAGCAAAGACAGGAGCAGATAAGGACGACGACTCCATGGGATCATCAAGAGCTTAACAGTGCAATGGTGGGGCAAGAAAGGCCATTATTGTTTGATCAAAGCACAAGAATGATGAGGTTTAGCAGTAGGGATCAACAAGGAGCCCATTGTCCCCAGCCCCAAGGAGTGCATGGAGCTGCTGAGTCATCTTCTCGCACCTTCAATACTCAAACATCATCATCGAGAAGAGGAAATCAACAGCACCCTGATTTGAATCTTCAGCTGTGAACGATCACTTTGAATTATAACAAAGAGCTTAGAAGATGTAAAAAGCTGGAGGGAATAGACAGTAAGCGGCAGCTTTAAACTCCATTCATTTTACTGAAGGTGGATATAATTTGTAATTTTTTTCCTTCAGATTGACTTTTCCTTTCTTTTATACTTGGGAGTGAAGTGCAAAGGTGTCATCAACATTCAAGGAAAAAAAAGTTGTAGAGAATGTATATTTGTAAGACTAATCTGATCTAATTCATTAAACAAATGATTCTTTGTCTTAGTTTTTTCTATTAGATACTGAAGTTGTTCATCAGTCGTTTGATGAAGGTAAATTTATAATTTAAGCACCGCCGATTTGCTCTTTTCATAATTTCTCTATCGGAGAATTAAAAAAAAGGATTGCACTACTCCTATCATATGCATTTAAAACAAATCAAAAGAGAAATAAATTGCTTAGGCATTCTAAATTCGACCTCAACATAATACTCTTCTAAAACTGCCTCAGTGGTTGCATCCTTCGATATTGCAATTTGTGGAGAAAAGACATGAAGCAACATAGGGTACTAACAATTCTACAAAAAAAGAAAATTAACGAGATCATATCTATAATGGTTAACTGTATTGTCCTATGTCAGTTAATCAATGCAAAAGTTACTCCATCTTCTGCCAACAAAAGCCTTATTTAAACTCTACTACTAACATTACATATTTCAAACTGAACTTATTTTATGCGAGTTAGATTACAGTTCCAAAAATATAAAAATTGACATCTAATATGTTTCTTTGATTATAACAATATTTTCATTTTAACATCTAATAAAATTACATCTTAACTTTGGTTAATAAGTTTGCACTGCTTACCATATATCTCTTGATTCCTTTAAATAAGATATGTGAATATCATACTAGAACTGAGCTACCGTATAGTGTTAAGTTTAGTGGCTCTCAAGGCATATGAAGAAATATTTTTTGGATACTATTGAGCTCGTTAATTGTTATCAAGTCTGTCTGATTTAGGATCTCCTCAAATAAATTAATGCCAGTATCGTCATTCCTCATTTTACCTCACCATTAAAATCAATCAAATGGGTCTCACACGAACTTGAATGAGAGCACTTTTCACTCTTGAACCACGTCAGTGCGCATTACTAAATTATTAACTAAAAAGCTACTCTCACTCGTTCCTTTTTGTGTATGCTTTGAAAAGAAAGGACACCGACAAACTAAAGCATCTTAAATAGAAAAGAGAATAAAAACACCGCATGACCAGGAGCATGAGGTGTTACTTATTATAGATGTAAAGACACATTAAACAATGGAGTTCAAGTGTACTTTCATCTCGTGTTCAACCCAAGAAACTTGATATTTTATTACGAGACTCCCAACGACAAGTTCTACGCCCATGAATTATCACAAACACTGTGATTTTGATGTCTCTATATATAATCCACCTTGGAAGTAAGTGACGAGAACACCGAATGCTTTTACTCACCGTGACTGAAGCTTTAACCTAACATGTGTATAATGTCACTAATTAACACTACACCATACTTCTTATAACCAAAAAAACCTGGAAAACAGTGACTGAATAATGGCTGTGGGAGTTTGAACGCAGCTTACAGAGCGGAAGCACGGTTTATCTCAGGAGAGAATGGAATAATACTGGAGTTTAGGGCAGGCAGGAGCTATGTTCTTATTATCTACATGAACCCACAAAGTAGCTACAAGTTCCAACCACACTTTCACTTTTAGACTACAAATAGACACGGACATGAGGCCGGCGTGATATTTAATGCAATGGCTTAGCCACCACTTGACCATAAAAGTTACAATAATATGTAACGCACCCCCCAACCATTGGTTTGTATTTGTTCGTATCTACAGCATTCTCATTTATCATAGTTGTTATTTGTTTCCCGAGATTACTCATGTAATGTACGGAGTCTATTATTTCATTTTCATTAAAAAAAAAATCCCTCCGAATATCTCTCCCCCCTCTACTGATAAAATACATCCTTTACATATTCAGAGCATTTTTAGCTTTTCCTTACACAACACAATTTAACATGGTTTGACAGAGTGTCACTTCTGGTCAAATTTGTAACATCAGGGCGCCTTTTACAACTGTCAATAAGTAAAAGAAAAGGAAAATCGAAAAGCAACCTTTCTAATTACAAGGGAAATCCATCGAATGATCTTTTTATTACCATTTGCCAGTCCAGTGTATCGGTAGGTAGTCCCTTAGGTAACGATAAGAATTTTTGTTAACCATTGAACAAATAACCGTGTATATATATAGATATATATGCATGATCGTGACACACAGGTTACCCCTGCCAACCTCCTGCAACTTCCCATCATCGTACTTTCAGATAAAGACTTGCCATCCCGTTCACTTCCCACCCTTGTTGTCCAGAGGTTATGACATTCAGAACACATTATCTTCAGAGATGGGACATATCATTGCTGCAACTTGTGAGGTTGGGTCAGAAAAAGAAATAAGTGGACGAAGAGGACGCTCTGACCAGCTACATGACAAGCTAGCAATTGGCCTTGCTATAAATTTTCCCCTCTATATTCACCTCCAATCTTACGTTTTCATTCTCAACACACCAACATTATATAAACCTCGCTTATCAAGGCACGAGATTAAAGATCGTTATAGAACTTCACAAAATTAAAGACATTCAACGAAAATCAACCTGATATGGCAAGAAAATAGCATTATACAAAACCGTGCTTATGGCAAGCTCCACTCACCGCTGTTAGGCCATAATTTGATTTGAATTTGGAGACATTAATGCAATACACTTCCGTATATACATGAAAGAAGTTTAAATGAAAGTATTACCATTTTGTTATCCACCCAACAAGTGAAAGCATAGAAATGAAGTGAATGCCAGAGGTTAAGGTAACAACATTAGATGACACAAGTAAGAATTCTGCAAAGTTACGGATCATTATACGTTCCAAGCTAATATAACGACCATTTTCCAAAACGTAAGAAGCAATACCTAAATCAGTTCGCTTGACAAGGGAAGAAATTAAGAAAGATCAATTTTATTCGACGAATAGATGATGAATTAAGTCAAAATGGTGAAACATCAATTTTATTCGCCGAATAGATGATGAATTAAGTCAAAAGGGAGCTCCCTTCAGTCCAAGCACAGAGAAGAGAAGGATGAAATTTTATCTCCCGCATCATTCACACATTCACAATAGCAAACTAATTGAATTTCCATGCCTACTGTGTTTGAATGAATGAGTCGGCAGCTAATTCAAATCCTTCTCCCATCCATGAGTGGACTGGAGGAAGCTCCCTTGAGCCATTTTATATCTCACTGACATGTCTGTAACAACATTAAACTCAAACAACGCAAGTGATCACCAACCATGCATACATAAAAAATTCAACGTTCCAGACATCTTGAGGGAGTTGAAGACCTTGAACAGTCGGAATACAAATTGGATACTCTTATGATCATTCAAATTCGTCAAACAGCCGGGGAAAGCAAACAGTTTCAACCCCAATTATTGCAAGGCTACATGCCCGGTCTTTCTTATTCTCGCTAGATTCATGAAGGCCTCGTCTTTTCCATTGACGAGTTTTTGTGATATTGCTAGGCACTAGATATAATCCGATGTTTACATTATGATTCCAACATTCACTATCAATTTCGACACACAGAACTTTAAGTTTCCACACTACTGAGGTGGAGAGCTGATAACATGAGGGTATATTAGATTATGTCCTCTAATTGCAGTCAAACTGCGACCAAAGGGACACAGAAGGGCAAAAGAGAAGAAGAAAACAAGGGTAATAGACGCCTAGTAATAGTTTTCACAAAATTTCACAGGCCTGCAATTGTTTGCACTTACAAAACTGTTGCATACCATGAACCTGCTTTCATGTATCGGTAAGAACTACATAATCGACTCAAGTAGTCAAAAATTGTGCCGATTCAGATTGCTGGGTGGTTGAATTCACCATAGCCGAAAATAATGTTGCATGAACCCTAACCCTAAGCTATAAGCTTTTTACCACTCAAGGAAGGAAAAAGAAATGGCGACAAAGACACTAAGGACAATTGGGTTGCCAAAACGGGAGAAACCCAGAAGTCCTCATGGGGCCTATATCACTCAAAAACACACACAAAAACATGACTGTGTTTCAAATCTAATTGAAACGATATCATAATCTCTGAAACCACATTTACAGATCTACCTAATTTCGTCTTCACATATGTAATACAAATCTAGGATGTGTCGTCAGGTTTCTGCTTTTATTAAACCTAATACACAAGATCAACCAAGGATTATGGTTAAACATGAAAAAGAGCCAAGTTTTTGGATATGTGGCCGCTATCTAATATAAAGGTTTACGAGCGTATACTATGGGGAATGAGCAGGTGAGAAAAGTAAACATAACGATTAGGTTTAGCTCACTTACCAAAGTGCTTAATAGTATTATTGATGAGGGGGACTATCTATGGAAACCAAATCAGCTTTCAGGGAGTAATGGTACCTGTTTGCGTTACCAGGTCGCCAAGAACTTGAGAAGAAAGAATCCATCCATGGATTTAAACGAAAACCATCATCAGTTGCACCGTTGTTAGTGATGTAAAAGCTGTTGATAGAACTAAACAGAATGATGTTATTACTAGGAAGCATATGTTTCAGGCTATAATACGTCTGTAGTATATCACAAAAAGAAGAAGAGAGATTTAAAAAAAGAGCAAAAATCAAGGAGGAGAAGAGGGCAAAGAGCAGAAGAAGAGAAAATGTCACTGTCCTCATGAGAGTTAAGAGTGGAGAAAGCGATTGAAGATTTATACAAATCTGGTAAAGCTCTCTTCATCAATTCATAAATTATAAGAAAAGAAAAGAAAAAAAAAAAGAGGAGAGAAAATGGGGTGTATCTTTTCCCTCCCTCTTCCTATTTCTTTCCCTTTTACTACCTCTCTTTCTCAGTATGAGTCGCTTCTTTTTCACAGAAAGTGAGAAGACTTCTCAGGAGATGCTGTAAGCATTAACCTTAAAGCAGGGAATGTGTAATTATTATAAATTAGATTTGAACAGAAGTTGTTTCTGGCTCTAAACAGGTCTGACGTGTTTTATACCACATATACATTTATATATATCTCTTAAACAACAGGTACAGTAACGGGTGGTGGGGTTATCTTTTTACCGTCAAAAGCGCTGCCCATCTCTCTCTCTATTCTCTACACTAGTTCACGTTAGCTCTCTAGGTCTCTTTCAAATCCAGCAGAAACTTGCAAGCAACACTGGCATTTAATAAGCCTTTAAAGCAACTCTTCCGTCCGATATTAGGATTTGGAATCGTAGAAAAATATAGCCATCGAGTTGGCAGCTGGTCAGAAGTGATAATTATTATCCTGTCCCTAATAAATAACAAAATAGCCGATTAGTAATAATGAAGTCAAATTTGGACTACATCAATGATGCAAACAAAAAGAGCAAAAATTTAGCTCTTAGGTTTTCATCCCAAAGCCTATGGTTTAATTCTTGTTACTATAAATTAACCAATGTAATTGATTTATTTTGTTTCTGATAATTTTATAATCATTAAATTGGGCTGATTAGAATACTATCTAATTTATTTATTTTGATTCGTAATTTTATATTAGTTAGGAATTTCAGTACTTAAATTTAATTTAATCGGTTGTCATATAATTACATACATAAGCAACTTTTAAATATTTATATAATTAAAATGAATACATTGAACATAATATTTAATAAGACGATGAAAAGTTAAAAGAAAAAAAGGAGGGCTGTATAAATATATATTAATGTTTGATTAAACAATGAGTCACTAAAAACAGATTTAGTCCATTGGATGAAGCAACCATGAGTGCTTTGGAAATTGATACTTGTCAAAATTACGTTAGAATTTTTTTCAATATACGGTGCTCAAGTATTAAACGTATTATGAATTATCGTTCGAAATAAGATAAGGAGTACACTCTATCTAAAATCAATATAGGATAGACTACAATTGAGATACCCAATATAATCAGAGTTTTAATATGCAACTTATTATTTAAGACCGTCTTTAATTTCGTTTAAAGGATGGACTTGAAGGAAAATCAGGGCATATAGTTTGTGGATGTTATCTATTTCATTCAGTTTTCTGAGTTAATAAATTATCAAATATCTTAAATACTCAAAATGCCATTTAAAATTTTAATTCTCCTAAGACATGGTTTTGGATTCAATTTTAATCACACGTAATGTGTGTGTGCAGTAAAATAACCAATAAAAAAGAATATGGCCGTTGTTCACGATCTTAATAAATGGACTGATAAGTCGAGTAAAGAGAACTAGTTACTTTTCTATGTTTCGGTGGTTTTGTGGTTTTTTTTCCTTAAAATTTGAGATTAGAGAAGCCTACGGTTCACAGTAATAAAAATCAGAATGAATATAATTATTATAATTATGATGGTTGGTTAAGAGAAATAAATAATTATCATTAAGTTGGTTTGTAAAAATATTGAAAAATAAATTATTTTTAATTAAGTAAAATATTGTAATTGAACTATATTTTAATTAATTATAGTGTAATTAAATTAATTACAATATATTAATTCATTAAAATAATGTAATTAATTAATTGCAATATTTTAGGTAATGAATGAATTATATTTTAATTAATTATATTGTAAATAATTAATTAATTATATTTTAATTAATTAGATTGTAAATAATTAATTAATTAAAATATTTTAATTAATTATATTGTAATTATAATATTAGATAAATGATTCTCATTCTTTTCATAACGGAGAGGAATGGAGCAATGCCCAAAGATTAGGAATGAAAGTATAAATCATCTAATTATAGCGACTTATCAAGTTTTATTTTTCATTCCATACTTATTCCTCTCTCCCATGCTCACCAAACAAGCACACCCTAAGATGCAAATTTAAGAAGAAAAAAACTCGACAATCAAGAAAAATACTCACTTGCAGAATTACATAAATAAGAAAGATAAATTTGAGACGGAGCAGAACTAAATTTTTACTATCTTTACATTTTAATCCAACGTCTATGTATTGATATTATGACATGAAAGTTGAAAGCCTTGTGTTGTTATTGTCTATTTTATGTATTTATTTATTTATTTTATCTTTTTGTTAATTTTTATCACTTTCTATATATACTATATTATGTAGTGTATTACATATTTTTATATTTATTTTATATTATTATTATTTTACATTACATGTTAATCTATCGAAAATAATCTCTCTAACAAATAAGAATAAGATTGCATGTTACTGAATTTCTCTAGGTTTCGCGTTTTAGGAAGACTCCTGCTTAATATTGTTATTGTTATTATTATGGTCAATTATTGCAATGCATAATATATGTCTTGCCATAGATAGTTTATGATCATTATTGTGACAATGAATGAGAAGAACAAGAAAACTTAGTCATTCTAAAAGTGAAGATACCATGTGATTTAATGTCTGCTTGTACATGAAAATGCCAACAATCTGTTTCAAAATGCTGCTATTTGTTATCAGATTCCTTCTTCTGATTAGATATATCTAGCCAAATAAATGGACTTTTATTTGGTCATCGCCGCATGTTTGTTTGTCTAGGAAAAGGTGGTCACCGCCATTAGCTCCTTTTCACCGAACAAATCGAAACTCATGTCGCCCTAATTTTCTTTCCCACGACCGCTTTTCATATTTGTCGTCTTTTCCTAACAAACAATCATTCAACTCAATGTAGGAGGAAAAAAGTAATGAACACAATAACAAATCTTAATATGATATGCATGTGATATATGAACGCAATGTATCTACTTCCTGATTTGATTCTTATTTCATGGTTTGTGTAGGATAGTATGGAATAAAAACTACACAAGTAATCATTGGGTTTACTGACTTAATGGGACTTTAGATGAGGCTTACAAGCTTTATTTTTACTAGTTCGATCTGTTCATGGAATTATATGGTCGATATTATGTTATTTTCATGACGTGTTATGATTAACGATATATTACTTCCACGATGAACTGATAAGAAATTTTTATGAATATTTTTCCCATTTAGTAGAAAGATTACCGGAAAGTAAATTTCATATACAGGATAATGGCTGTCAAATAAAATGGATTTTTTTCATATGAAACAAACAAGTCTTTATATATGGCCTTGATAATTAATATTTTTATCAATGTGAAAATAAAAGACAAATAAATAAATTTGAAGAACACATCAAACTATTATAAGCACTATAAGAAAAATAAAATTTAGCGACAGAAATTATTGACGGAATGTAAAAGTTTTCCGTCGATAAGTTAAGTTAGCAACGAAACTTATCGACAGAATGAGTCGTCAGATAAACAATCGTAGTTAATAATTAGCGACGGAGTATAAATTCTTTGTCGTTAAGTTACCAACGGATATTTTCTTTTCCGTAGTTATATTTAATGACGGTAATTTTGGTGTTGTCAATAAATTTAGTGACGAAATGTTTGTTTCGATTGGTAAATGTAGCAACAAACAAGGCTCCTCCTTCGGTAACCTTAGTGACGAATTTCTCAAATCCTTCGGTAAATTCGCGATTAACTTTACTGATAGATATTAGTTGTCTATCAGTAAATTCACTACATTTTACCGACAGATTTTGATCGTCCGTCGATAAATTCACTACATTTTATCTACGAATTTTGTTTTTTTATTGGTAAATTTACTGATATTTTTTATATTTTCCTTGCATTTAATTTTATTTGATAATCTTATGATTGATGTATAATTTATACAATTATCAATTATCTACTGATAATATTTTGATTTGCTTATATATTTAATTTGTTAAAATGGAAAGTTGATTGATGATATAAAGTAAAATTTATCTTAATTGATAATAAAAAATTATTATCTACAACAATAAGTATTTAATTCATACAAAATATTAAACAACTATGATATTCATTTGGTGAATGTAGATGCTCTGAATGTTGTGTGAGGTGCTATCATTTCCTTTCAACTCATTCATCTCATTACGGAGCTGAGTTATGTACTCCATTTACTGTTGTAATTGAGTTGTCAATGGTTGTAATGTACTCTGAAACTCATGGACTTCATTGGATGCGGATCGCCTACTAGATGCTACTATATTGGATGTGGAAGATTGCGAATAATATGTGTTCACAAATGAGCATAAGCCGAAGATCATTCCACGACGATTTCTACCACCCACTGTATGAAGATATGTTTGACTGTCATCAGCATCTTTAGACTGCTGAGACTGTAGTTGAATGCTTTCTTGTATTTAGTCCTATCAGAAGGCAATGTTTATGTTAATAATTGATAATTATTAAGCATTAACATTAAAACATAAATTTCGAATATATTTAGTTCTTTACATCTAGTGTTGACGAAAGTCACATTGTCATCTCCTACTCATAGACTTTTCCGCATCAGAATAAAATATTATAAATGAACTACAATTTATAAAAATTTTAGCAGAATTTTCTCTATTTTTATGATATTTACTCCATGTTAAACAAAGAAAGTAACTTAACAATACAGCCATACATGGCACCAGCCATTTATAATATTATCATTCTCCATAATACACATATTTTCATTTCTAAATTCTCATATTAAATTAAATTGAAATACATCAAAGTAAAAAAACAGAATATAAGTGTAAAGTGTAGATATTTATAAGTCTTTCTGCATGCTTGTGGTGGGTAATAAATGCTCCAGTGTGTACGGGAAGACTCTCTCCCCCCACTCTCCCACGTCTGTTAGTAAAACTACGTTCTGAAATGGACATTGCCTCGAGTAATTTCCAATACCACTACCAACGACTCCATATTCTTTAGAAATATAAGGAGGTCGTACACCAATCTTGTGTATCACACCAACAAAGTCTCTATAATGTGTACGAGCTCGTCTATCCCATACTTT
>JANSVB020000425.1:254563-264794 GCA_025504935.2 Erythroxylum haughtii | reverse complement strand
ATATCTTCAACATTTTATAAGCTTTTTCCTTTAGTATGAAAGTTCCCTTCCACTGTTTACATCAATGCAGTGACAGTATCGTGAATGACATTGTACACGGAGAAGTTACACTTAATTGAAGATAGTTACAAACTGATGTCTCATATATGCTCAAAACAGGAAGTAACATTTAATTGAATATGAACTTTACACCAACTCGGGGATGATTATGACTATTTGGCTATCACTGTTTTTTCATGAGCAGATTCTTTACTCATTTTACATAGCATTTGGCTTTGTCCATCCACTCATTGAGGTGGCTCTCTTTCTTTTGAAATCCACCTGGACACCCTATGATGATTTGATCTACTTATCCCTTCGAAGGGCAACATCTTTATGCTACTGATAGTAATTCATGTCTTGGAGCAGAATGAAATTTCAGCATCTGTAAAGCAAAAAAAGCTTGGGGAACCAATTGGTGATACACTTCTTGGCAAGACTGTAAGTGTGTATCATAATTTTAACATTTTCCACTAGCTTCAGTTATTTTTCTTTTTGGTTTTATATCTACATTCAGCTTATGTATCATTTGTCAATACTTCTCCAAAGAATCTTACATAGCTTTGATGAGTATGCTTTTAAATATTCTAAGTTGGATCATTGATAAAAAGTTGAATACGAAGGGGTGTAATTATGTTTCCCCAGAATTTTATTTGATGAGAAATATTTGGTGCTAACATAAAAATGAATGTGTGAGGATGCCTATCATACTTATGTTGTTATGTTGATGAGCACTTGGATTTGAAAGACTTATATATAGCATGCTATATTTATTTTACTTGTAAAGGGAGGAGTGCATTCAAAGATTGTGTCTCAGGATGTCCACGAATACAAGTTTAAATTATGTGGCAGTTACAGTCTAAATATCTGCACTCACCTTGTCTACTTTATGGTTTATCTGGTTCACAGTATATGTGGGCTGTTATACTTAGAAATTTGTGGCCCTGAGTTAGTGTTCTCTTCATTCCAATTCTTAGTTCTCTTTGAATTAAAAGAAATCTCTTTGCCGCTGCAGGTATTTATAATGGGCTTTGGAAATATAGGGATTGAACTGGCAAAACGCTTAAGGCCATTTGGTGTAAAAATTATTGCCACAAAAAGGAGTTGGAAATTGCATTCACAAAATTCTCATCAACCCTATGGTATTAACGTTTCACTATTGTGAGGCAAAACTAATACTAAGGGAACTTTTGTTTGACTAACTTTAACATATAGTACTTCCAGTTGAAAATGGCATCGATGATGATTTGGTTGACGAGAAGGGCAGTCATGAAGATATTCACAAGTTTGCTGGCAATGCAGATATCGTTGTTTGTTGCTTGAGGATGAATAAGGAGACAGTAAGAATCTATTTCTTTTGTTTTACAAAGAATCTATTTCTTTTGTTTTACAACTTTATGCCTATTATTCTAACGTTGATCCATGTAAACATGTTCATAAAGCACATCTTTTTAAGGGGGTCAAGGCAAGTGTATTTCTAGACTTTCTTCTAACCCACTTGTTATTCGTATTACTCTCTGTTCACATAATATTATCCAATATAATGTCAATGCTACAAATTTTAAAACTTGATCTACAGTTCTTGGATTTTGTACTTTCAGGTAGGTATTGTTGATGGATTCTTCTTATCTTCAATGAGGAAGGTTTGTTCACCACAATTTTTTTTTATGATGAAATCTTTGTGTGCTGATTTTATAAGATGGTATGCTTTCCAAAATTCGTAATGTTTTTGTGCAAGTTAAGCTACTTTGGACTGAATTTTTATTCCTATCGTGGTTTTATTTGATAGTACTTGGACAAGGTCAAGTTTGGGGAGATAACTTTGTTTTGGATGAGACAATTGTATCCCAAGCTTATTTCCAAATGTTTGGGCAACATAAAAGACTATCATAGTAAAAGAAAACACAAGTAATAGTAATGTTCAAGTAGTGTACAAATAATTTCCCAAGTAATGGAATTTTATTTACTCAACATCTTGCTGGATAACATTGGTTACGTGGAAAAGGAAGACGTTAAATGATTTAGCTAGGATTGAATGATTTCTTTGATTGTATTCTATTCTTTATGTTGAAAATTGGAATTCATAATTTGTCAATGAGGATTGATCTCCAATTAGTTTCCTTTTCTTTTTCCTTGAAAGAACAACAAATAATATAGTAAAAGTCATATGACAAATATTTTTAATTTGAAAACTATCCAATTTAGTTTTTGTGTCAGATCAGTGAGTTGCTCAAATTCAATGTCTACTGATTCCTAGAGTGCTGATGGTAAAACTTTGGGGTATGGTTGAATGGTGTGGTTGCAAGTGGCTGAGTTCTTGTTCTTCATCATTTTGTAGCTTATTCAAAATCAAACTATTTTATGCGGATGCAGGCAAGAAATAGTGCAGTTAACAATACCAACTTAAACTATGATGATGCTTAAGTAAAACTAATTAATTGAATGGGAGGAACAATGTCAACATTTTAGTTAAAGATCAAGGATGTAAGCTACCAGGTGTAGAAAATGAAAAAGTAGAGAGATACTGGCAATCAGGTAAGAATTGAGAACTCGTTGGTTGGTTAAATTTCAAGGTTCACGTGTCAAAGTTGAGTTATGGAAAGACTATCAGACAACGAATTTTACCGTGCGAATGTCAAACAAGCTAGAAAAAAAACTAAAAATTGCTTTAGACGGCTGTTATCTGATACTCTGCTATGCCACACTAATCCGATTCTTATGAAAAGGGGTTAACATATAGTCTTACAAGGATGCTCAAAATCTCTTTTGGAAATCTATGGTAAGAACATGTGGTTGAATGAACCACAGAATTTAACTTCTCCTTGCACCTTGCGTGCCTTGTTTAAAATTCTTGTTGAGAAATGGAGATTATTAATGTGCTTTGCCAAGTTTATTGTATATAATCTTAAAAGTAGTTAATGCATCTTGGGGACCTTATTGCAACCTCATCCACGAATTGTACACGCAAATTACTTATTTCAGGGTGCTATTTTGGTTAATATTGCCCGAGGAGGTCTCCTGAACTATGATGCTGTAAGGCACCACCTTAATTCTGGCCATTTGGGTGGCTTAGGCATTGACGTAGCTTGGACTGAGCCATTTGATCCTCAAGATCATATTCTAAGATTCAACAATGTGCTAATAACTCCTCATATTGCTGGGGTGACTGAACATTCGTACAGATCCATGGCCAAGGTATGCTAGTATAACAAAAGAATCAAGATTCTTGACTTATTGATGGATGACCTGGCTTGTTTATTTACTTTTGCATGTGTTTACTCTTTTTTATCATAGAAAGTTAAAAATGAAATTGAATGATAAGCCAACAGTTTTTAATCCCTACTGTCTGCCAGAAAGATACTGTCAAACAGTTGTCACCTGATTTGTTAGTCATCGGTTAAGCTTTATTTATACTTGTTGGTGAACGCAACACGCACTTACTAGAGAAGGTTACCTCTAGTACACGCAACTTCGGATCAATCTATTAAAACTTTGAAAAGATGGAACACTCAATTTCTTGTTAGCAGAAACTGATGGCAAGCATCAATTGGTGGGAACGATCAGATTCTTGTATCTGGAATGCCTTTATTACGCCAATCAAATTGTTGTTTGAACATAAATTTCTTGCTTTTTATCGCCTGCATTTGCTTCAATACCAAGAATTCCTTGAAAGAGGCAGGAAAACTGTTGCATGGCATCAGAAATGTTTTTAAAGCCTTTACTGCTACCGTCAGAATTTTAATACAAGAAACTTGGTGAACCTCCTACTATATGTTTGTGAAATTTTGACGTCTTATGTAACACCTGCTTTAGCAGCAACACCTGTTTGGACCCTAAACATGATGTCTAATAATCGTATTGACTCAGGTTGTAGGAGATGTTGCCCTTCAACTTCATGCTGGGGCCCCTTTGACAGGCATAGAGATTGTGAATTGAGCAAGATTAATTCATTGTTTGTCGCTACGCAGGATCCCATCTTCAGTGTTTAATGAACCCTCCAATCTGAATTTTGAGATTTTAACAATCGATACATGACTGCAGGATACATGTTTTCGGGGATCTTCTAGTGTATAAGTTTTGAGAACTGTGACTCCGACTAAGCATTAGCTATCGCTCGTATATATTCTGCAGACTTTATTAACATTAAAGATCCTTTCTTTCTTCGGCTTATCGTTGTCTTTCAATTAAATTAATAAAACCTTTATAGTATTACGAGTTACGTTCATAGAATCATAGTGGTCTGTAATTGTTCCGATTTTTGTTCACTGCTTTGATCTGTTCCCATGCAAGAAATTTATGTATGGAACGGCACATTTTCATTACTTTGACGAATACACCAGCAGCTCACCTTTGCCCGCTTTTCTTCGTCATGGCTCACGCAACCCATTTGTTTTGTCTTTTTCAATAAATGGGACCTGTTGGTCAGTAGTGTTGCTTTATGACTTTTGGTTCCCAAACGAAGCTTCCTTCCTGGCCCACGAATGCGATGCCTTAAGACTGCGTTTGTTGAACTTTTTCTTTCCCATTCGTCTACATTGTACCTCTCCGACTGATGGGATTTGGAAATCAAGAGATTATTTTTGCGTGTATACTCTAATTCAAATTTTCATTTAAAAATCAAGCTTAGCTTTCCCATATTGCCCCTGTTCTTCCTATTCTATTTTTATCTTTCTAATCTCTATTTCAATAATTAATTAATTAGTTAAAAAGAAAAAAACGCTACAAATACAGGCAAAAAGTCCACCGAGCCAAAAAAAAAAAGATCAGAAATACGGATTATTTGTGAAAATTATATTTGAAACTTAATATTTAGAGGAATAATTTTGTATTAATTTCTGTTAAAATGATTATTTATTAAATTTTAGTTTAAAAAAATCTTGTTTAGTTCCCACGAACCCCGTGTGGGTTTCTTCTAGAAGGATACCCTTGGAGACGTAGGCAGAAGCCCATACCATATGCTATATTACTTTGAACTCACTTTCTTTCTCAGTGATCAACTGGGCTATCCGTACGGGCTCGTATGCTATATTACTTAGCGCCTCGTTAGGACGTTTTGGTCACCATCAACTACGAATTATCTACCTTCTAGTTTCTATCAACTTCCAATATATTGACCGTAAAAGACTCCTCTATTAAAAGTTAAAACCAGCTCGAGTGGCAGATAACCCTCCTTCAATTTGCGGTCCAAGTCCCTCTATATCGTCGGTGCAAAGCAGATCTATGGGCTAATACACAACAGTGTCGGAAGCACAGCATCATGTTCTCACACATCATTCTCTGCTTCATCCTCTATGTCCTTGCCAATCATTTCCTCAACAAGATCCAAAATCTTCCTCCCAGCCCCTTCCCTACTCTCCCCATAATTGGCCATCTTCACTTACTCAAGCAACCACTCCACCGATCTCTTGCTGCCATATCCAACCGCCATGGCCATGTTCTCCTCCTCTGGTTTGGCAACCGTCGCGTTCTGGTTGTCTCCTCCCCGTCAGCGGCCGAGGAATGCTTTACCAAGAACGATGTCGTTTTCGCCAATCGCCCTCGCCTTCTCGTTGGCAAACATCTGGGCTACAACTTCACGAGCCTAGTTTGGGCTCCCTACGGCGACCTCTGGAGAAACCTTCGCAAGATCTCGTCTCTTGAGCTTTTATCCACTCACCGTCTCCACTTGCTCTCAAACATACGCACCAACGAAGTCAGGCTGCTAATCCGCCGTCTCTTTAAGCGTGATGGAGATCATACGGTGGACATGAACTCGGCTTTATTCGAGCTAATGTTCAATGTGTTGATGAGGATGATCGCCGGGAAGAGGTACTACGGCGAGAAGGTAGAGGAGTCGGAGGAGGCGAGACAGTTTCAGGAGATCGTTGCGGAGACATTCTTGTTGGCCGGGGCTTCGACGAAGGAGGACTTTTTGCCCATGTTGTTGGCTGTTAGTGGAGTAGAGAAGAGGTTCAAGGAGTTGCACAAGAAGAGAGACAGGTTCATTCAAGAACTGATTGAGGAGCACAGGAAAAGAAAGGAGTCAACGCAGAGAGGTGTGGAGACTGAGGAAAGAAACAAGACGTTGATTGAGGTTTTGCTGTCGTTGCAAGAATCAGAACCTGAGTATTACAGGGACGAATTCATCAGAGGTCTTATGCTGGTACGTACTTCCCTATCCCCAATCTGTTATATCCCAGTGCCACCACAAATAAATCTTTGAATCTTCATGTTTATGCAGGCCCTGTTGGCTGCGGGAACTGATACTTCGGCTGGGACTATGGAATGGGCACTATCACTTTTACTGAACAATCCAGCAAAATTAAAGAAAGCACAAAGTGAAGTTGACACCATCATCGGACATGATCGCCTGATCACTGAATCTGATATCGCCACTCTTCCTTATCTCAATTGTGTTGTTACTGAAGCCATGCGAATGTGCCCGTTGGGTCCTTTGCTAGTGCCTCATGAGTCATCAGAGGAGTGCATGGTAGGAGGCTATCGAGTACCACGTGGCACCATGCTGATGGTCAACATGTGGGCCATCCAAAACGATCCCAAGATATGGGAGGACGCCACCACATTTAAGCCAGAAAGATTTGAAGGCTTTGAAGGGGTGAGAGATGGGTTCAGGTTAATGCCTTTCGGATCAGGAAGGAGGGGTTGTCCTGGAGAGGGCTTGGCGATGCGAATGGTTGGGTTGGGATTAGGCACACTACTTCAGTGCTTTGATTGGGAAAGGCCTACTAAGGAAATGGTGGACATGACCGAATCGAATGGCCTCACTCTCCGCAAGTCTAAGCCTTTACTGGCTAAATGCAGCCCACGTAGTTCCATGCTTAATCTCCTTTCTCAACTGTAAACTAGTTGGTCTGAAGCTGGTAAAACGTTTGATAATAGGTGCCTCTCTTTTTTTTAATGTTCGACCTTATTGAAGCGAGACGCGTATGTAACATTACTTCAACAAATAACAAAGATAATGACACATATTATATTTTCGTACGCATATTTATTATTACAAGATGATATAATCCTACAGGTCGATTGACCGCAACTTTCTATAGCTAGACATGGAAACCTCTCCTAATAAACGCTTCTCTGTAAATCTTTTGGATAGGTTAATCTAATATTTCCTTTTTCTTTTCTAAAAAAGATAACAATACATTTTAATCCATGTTTTCATATGCTAATTACTGACACATATTTTAAGGCATGAAGATTATATATTTAAAATAATGAACAAACATTAACTTTGTCATACAAATTTGGGTTAACCTTAATTCCGTTTTCACTCAAACCCTAATACCGTTTTCTACCTGTTAACTTAATACTGTTTGCCACCTAAAGCCTCAAACCATTTTTTGGGTTAACCCTAATTTTGTCATACAAATTTAGGCAATATCAATTACCAAATAAAGATGATAAGTTTATAATTTTTGTTAAAATTGAGGATGTAGACTTGAGTTTCATGCTAATATGATTAAAATCTCGAAATTTTTCTTAAAATTTAAGATATAGACTCAAGTTTCATAATAAGATTATTAAAATTTTAAAATTTTTATCAAAATTTTAGATATAGAATCGAATTTTACAATTTGAAGATTAGAAGTATGAACCTTTATATAAAATAGAAAATGGATAATATATTATTAAACTTTTTGAGATTTTTCAATTCAATGTCAAACTTTTAAATTTCAATTAACTGACAAACCTCTTAAAACTTCAATAATTCAATTCAAAATATTTAACATTTTTTGCTGATCTAACTAACAGAACTACCGTGACATGCAAACATCTTGGTGAAAATTTGATAGACACATAGGCATTCACGTGTACTAATACAAAACCCATGATTTAGTGTCCGTTTGGTTGAGCTTTTAGAAGGTTCAAAAGTACTTTTTTCTACCACAAAAGTTATTTTAATAAAAAAGTAAATATTTGGCTATAAATTTCAAAAACACTTTTAAAATAGAAATAGCTTTTTTAAAAGTTTAAAAATAACTTTTTCAAAAGCTAAAATTTGGAACTTTTCAGAAAAGCCCAAAATTTAACTTTTTCAGGAAACTAATTTTTTGTCACTTACGTAAAGAAGTCCATCACTTACATAAAGGAAAGTCCCAAATACGTCTATTCTGTTTCTTCTGTTCATTAGTCACCACGCTTCTGCTCAATCACTCTCATCTTCTCAAAACACAGGTTAGTTATCTAAAATGTATAGTTAATTATGCATACATTTTAATTCCATAATACATCTCCTTATATTGCAAATCTTATTGTATTATGCTAAAATGTATAGTTTATTATGTATTTAACTATTTACTTAACTTGAATATTTATTTTGAGATTATAATATTATTTAACTTTTTATACGTTTTAATATTTATTTTAGATATTAGTTTTATTTTCTACAAGAAAATGAGACATCTCTTTAAATAATTTCCTACAAGATGAAAGTGAATTTGTCAAACAATTGTAAAGTAAAATTAAACTTATTGTTTAATATACTTTAAAATTTATTTACATACATAAATAATTTTTATTACAAAATAAAGTATAGTTAAAATTAATAAAGTGCTTTTATTTTTGTGTTGCCAAACAATCTACTGTATGAAGTTCTTTCAAAAAAGTTATTTTTTAAATTAACAGTCAAACAGTCAACTAGCTTCTTAGAAAAGCTTTTCTAAAAAAAGCTCTACTGACAAAAGCTCTATTAATATAAGCTCATCCAAACAAGTTATTCTCCTAAACTTGTACTCTTCTTGACGTTCATCACTATTATTTAATACATTCAATTTTTAATTTTTCAAAAAACTCTTTGATTGTATTTTTATTTTTTATTTTAAAAATAAAATAAATATTTTTATTACTAACAATAATTATACATTAAATAAATCTTAAAAATAAATTATTTTAAATTAAAATTTTATTAATAATTATTATATTAAATAATTAAAAATTATATATTTAATTGATAGTAAATTAAATAATATATATTTTTATTTCAGGTTCCAATTCTAGTTAGTTGTTTCCTCATCAAGAATTCTTATTGTAAATTGTAATAGTTAGAAAGTTAACTTTATTATTTTTATTTGATATTTTGATGTAATTATTATTTATTATGTGATGAAATTGTAATACTTTAAATATTTTGTATTGCTTTTAATTATATATTTTACGAATATTAACTGATTTTTTTCATATTAATTGTGATTATTATTTATATGTGAAATATGTGAAAATTATTGTTAATAAAAATAAATAAATTGTTGTTATTTTAAATTTTTATTATGAATTTTGGAGGCATGGTTAATATAAAATTACAAAATATACAGTATATATTAATAGATTATTTTGTAATTTTTAAAAATTCAAAGACTATTTTATAAATTTTAAAAATTATCCGAAATGGTATTCAATATTAATCGGTACCAGTACAATATCATACCTTAATCTAATTTGGTACCAAATTCAATATAATAGTACTATATGATTATCATCATCATAATTTAATATGCATATATATTTTCTATATGTCATATTCCTTCTTTTATTCAAACTCCGTTCTACTCGAACAAATATTAACATGATATTTGTCTATTTGTTTTTATAGTTAAATTTAGTTAAAAAAACTATTGGTTTGAGTTTTTAATTTCAGTTTTGATTTCTTCTATTTTTCATAACCTACGTAAACTATAAATATATTTTTTGCTTTCTTGTCATAATCTGATTTATTATAAATTAAATATTTAATTTAAATATTTAATTTTAATTATTTATAAAAATTATAATTAATATTATTTAATTTATTTCAAACTTTATCATATTCATTTTATGTGGCTTCTCTAATTGATGATGGTGTAAGAATTGATATACATTCTTCTTCAAATATCTCAAAAATAGATGCTGGTGTAAGAGATGTTATGAACTCTGTTTGAAGAGCTTTGTTCTTTCAGGTGGATTGTGAAGGTTAAGGAGCTTTGTTTTTTTTGGTGGATTGTGAAGGTTGAGGTTTTAGTAGTAAAAAAAGTGAAGTTTTGATTTGCAAAGGTTTTGACAATGAATCAGTGGGTTCAATCAATGTTATGAATACCGTACCAGGTTTGGTACCGGATTGAGCTCTGAAACGGAACTGTACCGGTACCGTTTCGGGATATTTCTAAAATTTATAAAATAGTCCCTAAATTTTTTAAAAATTGCAAAATAGTCCATATTG
>JANSVB020000425.1:186774-198558 GCA_025504935.2 Erythroxylum haughtii | reverse complement strand
GTTAGATTCCTAGTTCAGTAAGGATTAGGAGATTTGTTTCCTAATCTATGTTGTACTCTTTATGTATATATATCCTACTAAGTTTCAATAAAGAGGGTACCTTGAAACCCTAAATTTTGATAGAAATCATCATTAAATTCCATGGGTTTTCGAGGTCCATTGTTTCAAATCAAGATAAGGTCTTTATGCTTTCTGGGCAAATTATTCAGGCTAAAACAAACTAAATTACACCGTATCACAGCTTACCATCCTCAAATGAATGTCCAAACCAAGTCGTTAACAAGTGCCATGAGAATTATTTATGTTGCTTTGTGCTCATCCAACTGAAAACTTGGAGCCAATGGTTACCTTGTTATGAATATTGATATAACACAACCTTCCACAATTCTACTAAGTTCACCCCTTTCAAGGTGGTTTATGGTCAGGACTTGCCTCCCTTATTGCAGTACTCGCAATCTAGCACCTTTAACTCTATGGTGGTGGAGCAGTTAAAGGTTCGAGACATTATGTTTAAGGAGATGAGATAATAGTTAGGTTTAGCTCGGACATGTCTGAAGAAACATTCAAGCCAACGTTGTTGAGACGTAAATTTTCAGGTTGGGAACCTGGTGTACTTGAAGATTTGCCCCTACCGAAGCAAGTCATTAGCTCAAAGGATGCAAGAAACTGTCTCTTTGCTACTTTGATCCCTATCCTATTATTCAAAAAATCGAATCCGTAGCCTACAAACTTAAACTCTTGAGTTCAACTCTCATTCATCCAGTCTTACAAGGTGATATAGAGTGGAGGGTAGAGCCCGAGTCTATCTTGGACATGCACGTCGGAGGAAAATCAAATGTTGTAGCTGAAGTGTTGGTTAAATGGAAGGATCTTCCAGAATTTGAAGCATCGTGGGAGCCCCATAATACAATCGCCCAACAGTTTCCCACTTTCCACCTTAAGGATATGGTGAAACTCATAGGGGGCGGTATTGTTAAGCTTCTGATCTGTATACAGTGTAAAAGGAAAAAGAAGGAACTGACAGTTGGCATAACTGGCATTACTACGGGCTTTGTTTTTCTGTTAGAATGCTAGTACCATATAGATGAGTGAGGTGGCAAAGTTGTTAGGATTTTCTGTCAAGGGTGTTGGGTATGGGGTATGAGTGAGGTAGGAGGGGGCACTAGGTAATTTGTCATGTTGTGTGTGTGGGAGAGTTGGTTACCTCTCAAATATGGCTTTAGTCACCCAATATCGTCTTTCCATATCAATAAAATCTTAAATACTAGCATTTTGACTTGGGTTCATCTACTTATTTCTCTATTTACTCTTCTACTGACATCTATTTGCAGAAAATTTGTATCACCACTGCAATTCAGTACTTGAGAAAACTCTCTTGGAATATTCTAAACTGAACAGAATAATTTAATGGAAACTTTATGGTAGAAACACAATCAATGTTAAATGGATTCGTGAATAAAATAAAAGAAAGGATCATATTACTAGAATTTTAGTAAGGGAAACAACCAATGGGTAGTTTTAGAAATCACTCTTAAGATAAGAAACTATAAATTACTCCTAGGGTTTAAAATTCACTCTTAGAAGAAAGCATCATACCTTCTAATTGAAAACTCAAAGTTGTAGGAAAAATTCAGACTTCTTTTTATTGAAAGGTTGATATATATGTATATATAGAAAGTTATTGGAAGCTTAATCCTCATGGAATAGGAAAAACCACTAATTTTGTAAAATATGAATAGATTTGTATTTTATAAGGATTCTTCTTACTTCGTAATGTACTTAAACCCTAAACTAATAAGAACAATATATGATATAAATATTTTTCGTTTTAGTAAGGAAAAGTGAACTGATGACTTTTTTGTTTTGCATCAATTACTATCATGGATGTACTGCTGCTACCGCAGTTAATTGAATTCTTCTGATGAAGGTTAAGCTGATGATTGCCTAACTGCCAAATAGATGAGGGATCCTGTAGGGAATGGAGCTTGATAGTTTTTGTGAATTGGTATTGGAAATGTAGAGTTTGTGAGATATACATATCCGATCTTCCAAACATACTACTGCCATTACTTGGGACAACTCTCTCTGAGTATTCTAAATTGAAATGAATAATTTAATGGAAATCTTATTGTCGAAACACTATTAGTGCTACATGGAATCTAGTCCTTAATAAAATAAATGAAAGGATTACTAGGTTGAACTATATGAAAGGATTATGGCTCCCAAAGTATGTTTCTCCTTTGATTTTTAATCACAATCATTTTTTAGTGCCACTCAGTTTAATTGAAGCTGAACTCTTTGTTCTTCACGTAGCTTTAAAATGCTTTTATGTTGATGGACATGTTTATGCAATGCAGAGTCTCTTGACATCCTTGAGGGCTGGGTTACAGAATTGTTTTGCAATGTGAAGAAAAGTTCTCAAGCAAAGCCGAAGCTTCAGGTTGAAGGTCCTATCTGGAAAGCTGGCAAACTTTATCGATTGGAAGCAGTTGAGGAAGTTCATATGCTTGACTTGACATGGGCACTGCCTTGTCTTCGCCAGCACTATCTGAAGAAACCTGAAGATTATCTAGCACATCTTCTTGGGCATGGTAAGACATAGTCGTTCAACTTCTATCAAATCCTCTCAGTTTAGCTAATGAACCCTAATAAATCCACTGTGTGAGTTATTACACAGCTGTGTATGCATATAAGTTAAGAGCTACATTATTTTCCTTTCTAACACCAAGAGTTGTGATATTCATTCAAAATAGAGGAAATGAAATAGAATCCCGTATGCAAGCAGATAGTGCTGTTTCTCAGAGGATTGTTAAATTTCTTTCTGTCCTACCACATGGCATGGTAAGATATACTATTCCAACTTCTGTCAATGCTCGCAGTTTGATGAACAAACTGTGAAAACAGAGGAAACAATGAAAAGAGAATCTCATATGCAAGTAAAGAGCGGTGTTTCTCACAGGATTTTTAATGATGGTAGGACGGAAATAGTTCTTTGAAGCTTTGTTCTTGTTTTTGTTAGCTACTCTAGATTGATGAAGTACTTTTTCGTATCACTTTTTGTCACATATGGATGGACTCCCATACATCTGTCCTTTCTATCAAGTTTGAGTCTGTAAATACAATTTGCACTTTGCAGAGGGCAAGGGAAGCTTGCATTCCTTCCTCAAAGCTAGAGGGTGGGCAACTTCCTTGTCTGCTGCGGTTGGAGATGAAGGAATGCATCAATCTTCTATAGCGTACATTTTTTGCATTTCCATTCACCTCACTGACTTTGGCTTGGAAAAGGTATAACATTCATCACCTGCTCTGCATCTTTTTCATATACGGGACATACACTTGTTGATTTGTGAGCATGTTTTGTGCTGTTATAGCACATTTCTTAAAGACCAATTCTGACCAAGATTAGCAATCTTGGAGGAAATTAATTAGCTCTACTATTGGTCTGGTCTATTGGGTACATTGATCATAGCAGCTTCCTTTTATTGCCTTGTTCTCTGCACTTCACTATCTTTTCTAATATTGCGATTTTATTTATATGTCTATCCTTATATGTTACTTGTTTTCATCATTTCACTTTCATACGATCGATAAAGTTCAATTTTCTTGTCATCACCCTGCAGCTACTAAAGCCACGTGCTTATGTAGTTTTAGCAACTACTTTTTCACTGTTGCATTGACTTTGTGAAACCATCAATTTGTTTTTAGCAAGATTTGTCCAAGTCCTGGTTTTATCAAAAATTTCCCTCATCCATGACGACGCTTCTATGCAGATTTTCAACATCATTGGTTTTGTTTATCAATATTTGAAACTCTTGCGGCAAGTTGGTCCACAAGAATGGATATTTAAGGAACTACAGGATATTAACAACATGGAATTCAGATTTGCAGAGAAGCAACCGCAGGATGATTATGCTGCAGAGCTTTCAGGTTGGCATTGTAAATTTTTCCCCTTCTGCTAGTTTTTATGGTGTTTTGAATATCGAATAGTTTAGTGCTTCCTTTTCTAATATTGAGAGCTAACCTTGACAATCTCTTTGTTTGGAGTCAATCTTTTCTAAATTGCTTCTTTAGAATTTTCTACATTTCAAAATGCAAGTGTTCCGCAGCTTAGTTGATGAATAGATTATATGGATACATTCAATGGCTTTGAGACTCTTACTAATTCTTTGTTGCAGAGAATTTGCTTGTTTATCCGGCAGAACATGTGATATATGGAGATTACTTGTACAAGATCTGGGATGTGGATCTCTTGAAAGATATTCTTGATTGCTTCAAACCAGAAAACATGAGGGTTGATGTGCTGTCAAAGTTTTTTACACATTCACAAGGTAATAGTATTCTATTTTCAATTTTATCTTCTTTTTATTTTCGTATGGACTTCTTATTTGAGCATCATTAAGTGACTTTATTATGTTCTTCTGTTGTCACATAAAAGTAATAACTGAACTAATTTACATATTGTTTGGCAGATGTAAATTATTGCTGAATCAAGTGATCACTTTTTTCCATCTTTGTCATGGTTCCACAAGGACATTTTTGATAAATAAGATGGCATTCAAACTTAGCTATAGTAACTTTTAATCAAAGGAGAATTCAACTTTACATAAATTTCTGGAGCTTTTGACTCATTTCTCTCTCAATTGTATTTCAGGTGATCAATATGAGCCTTGGTTCGGGTCACGGTACACTGAGGAGAGTATTCCTCTTCATTTGATAGAACTATGGAGAGATCCGCAAGAAATTGATGTTTCATTACATCTACCTTTGAAAAATGAGTTTATTCCCTGTGATTTCTCTATTCATGCTGATGAAAAAGACATTGATCCTGAAAGTACTTCTTCTCCTAAATGTATAGTTGATGAGCCATTAATAAAGTTATGGTACAAGCTTGATAACACTTTTAAACTTCCTCGTGCAAAT
This sequence comes from Erythroxylum haughtii, assembly GCA_025504935.2. Taxonomy (NCBI): domain Eukaryota; kingdom Viridiplantae; phylum Streptophyta; class Magnoliopsida; order Malpighiales; family Erythroxylaceae; genus Erythroxylum; species Erythroxylum haughtii. The sequence goes on along the minus strand of JANSVB020000425.1, from coordinate 193,638 downwards.
ACATATTTCCAGATAAACCTGAAAAGAGGTTATGAGAATGTCAAGAATTGTCTTCTTACTGAACTATTTGTTTGCCTTCTTAAAGACGAGATGAATGAGGTGATATATCAGGTAAGTTGTGTATCTTTCTTGCTGTAAAATTTTGTGTTTCTGTAATAATAGGGTAGCTTATTTATAATTTCCTGCTTTCCGATGGAGCAAGATGAAAACCTTTTTCTTCCAACATTTTTCTCGTAACATGTATGTTTTTCTTTCAATGATTGATGGAGATGCCAATCCTAAGCATATTTTATTCGTGCCAAAGATCTTGCAAATGGATCAAGTTGCCAGACTTGTTTCTGAGCTTTATTTTCACCCATTTGTACCTGGCCTGTATTAGTTCCTGAATTAATGGTTACATCTGGTATTTTATATATTTTAATCTCATACGCACAGGCTTGCGTTGCCAAGTTGGATGCATCTGTAACTATTGTAAGTGATAAGCTAGAGCTGAAGATTTATGGTTTCAATGATAAGATCTCAGTTCTCTTGTCTAAGATTTTGGTGATTGCCAAGATGTTTCTGCCAAGCTACGATCGATTTGAGGTAGTTATAATGTTTGTCTCTTGTGTTACTATTTTCTAAAACTCTTATTTGCATCTTAAATAATCAGCATTATATCTTTCTCAAGTTCAATATTGTGCTTGTGGTTGACTATTAATTGATTCTACGACCTGTCTGTTTTAAAACAACACTCCATGTAACAGGTTATTAAAGAGCAGATGATAAAAAATTTAAAGAATTCGAATATGAAGCCCTTGATTCATTCATCTTACTTGAGAATTCAAGTTCTGTGCAAGAGTTTCTATGATGTAGAGGAGAAACTACATGTTCTAAGTGACTTGTCACTCAATGATTTAAAGGCATTCATTCCCATACTTCGTTCCCAGGTATATTGCGTTTCATGGAAATTGTATTTGTCCTTTAGAGCAGAAATTCACTTCATTACACAATTTGTACAGCTCTTTATTGAAGGTCTTTGCCATGGCAGTCTGTTGGAAGATGAAGCCTTCAACATATCAAATTTATTGAAAAGCAATCTATCTGCTCAACCACTCCCATTGAATATGAGGCACGAAGAGCAGGTGATATGTCTTCCCTATGGTGCGAACCTAGTCAGAGATGTCAAAGTGAAGAATAAGTGTGAAACAAACTCTGTGGTTGAGGTATCTGAAAATTAGTCAAGTTTTCTGGGTACTCGTGTAAAATATACAGACTGTTTGTGTTGCTTATTTGGTTGACAAGGGTTTGCTTTCCCCACTGTTCATTGTAGCTTTACTTCCAAGTTGAGCCAGAAGTGGGGTTAGAATCAGTAAAATTGAAGGCCTTGATAGATCTTTTTGATGAAATTGTGAAAGAGCCACTTTTTAATGAGCTCAGGTGACTGGCAAATGGAAACTTTGGTTGGTTTTGTTTTGTGCTTCCTTGGTTAGGATGCGTGCTGCCTTTTTAGGACAAACATGTAATTGTTAACCAATATGAATCATTCTTTTTAGGTTTAGGCCTGGTATTACTCTTGTTTTGGGCCCATCGATTGAATTTTTTTTTTCCTTCTTATGAGACTTATAATCAAAGGTCCTTTTAATGCATATGTTGGACAGGCACGAGGAATTTTGAGATGACCTAAAGATAGCAGATTTATGTCATACAATATTGCTTTACATGTGATGTCATGGACTTCTGATCTTTTGTCATTTCTTCAAATTCTTTGTTTTATTTTGGATTGCAGGACAAAGGAGCAACTTGGTTATATTGTTGAATGTAGTCCAAGGTTAACATGTCGGGTCTATGGATTTTGTTTCTGTATTCAATCTTCCGAGTACAACCCAGTTTACCTACAAGGAAGAGTTGAAAATTTCATAAATGGAATTGAAGAGTTGTTGGTAAGCATCCAATTTTTCTGCTTCTAAATATTGCTGCATTTTGTATTCTTTATATTCATTGGTTTGTCATCTATACTCACCATGTTGTCACTAATAAATGATTATCGTGTTTGTTTGAATCAAATGATGGCTCAGATACTCAGCTGAATGGCTTGCACATTTTCAGTTGACGAGATACCCTGTTAATCACAAAAGGCACTTGTATGCTTGTTAAAACAATGATGAATTTGTATTCTTCCCCCAAAAAAAAATAAACAATGATGAATTCGTTTATATTGCTGACTTCCTTACCAGAGGAGCTTGCTGCATTTTGTGTTCTTTATATTCATTGCTTTGTCATCTATACTCACCATGTTGTCACTAATAAATGATTATCGTGTTTTTTTTAATCAAATTATTACTCAGCCGAATGGCTTGCACATTTTCAGTTGACGAGATACCCTGTTAATCACAAAGGGCACTTGTATGCTTGTTAAAACAATGATGAATTCGTTTATGTTGTCGACTTCCTGACCAGAGGAGCTTGTTGCATACATCTATACTTTAAATTTAGAGAGGCATTACTAACAAATTTAACTTATTTACACAGATTCTAATGGTAATATTGCTGATATTTGTGCCTAAAGTATTTGTTTGTGTTTCAGAAAGGTCTTGATGATACATCCTTCAAGGACTACAGGGGTGGGTTAGAAGCTAAGCTACGGGAGAAAGATCCTTCCCTTCAAGATGAAACAAATCGGCTCTGGAATCAGATAACTGATAAAAGGTATCTTATAGTGGACCAAACCAGTTGGTCAGATTGCAACCACCTGGCCATTCTTTTCGATAGCTAATAGAGAAATGCACTATATTGCTACTTTATGCTACTATCATATTGCATCTTTTCTTTTCTATGCCATACCCTAATAGATTATTAATGAAGATAAGAATTCCAAAGTTCACATGATCTTTTAGCGCATTGTTACTTGAGATCAAGTTGTGATGATGCTTCACAATCTCGTGAATCAAATCAAGTGTCTATTTAAGCTTTTAATGCATTTCTTGATTGCAAATTCCCATACAAGGACCTGTAAAATGTGTCACTAATGGGTCTACATCAGTGGTACGTTTAGTGTGCTTTTTCTAATTGTAAACCAAGATTGCTCTTCATCTTTTCAGATATATGTATGACTTCTTGGAGAAAGAAGCGGAAGAGTTGAAAAGCATTAGAAAAGAGGATGTTATTAACTGGTATAAGACATATCTGCAGCAATCATCTCCCAAGTGCAGGAGGCTCTGTGTTAGGGTGTGGGGTTGCAATTTTGAGTTGAAAGAAACTGAAACGCATGCAGAGTATGAACAGGCCATCAAAGATCACAGAGCCTTCAAGGCGTCAGCCAACTATTATACCGGCCTCTGCTAAATCTGTTTGCGTCAACTGGTTGAATACTTCACACAATTCCAAGTTACTCTTTTGCACCCATTGACTGCATCAGTTTCAGCGGCAGGATGAAAATCGCAGGCATTAATAATGAATAGGAGATGAAAAGGGAAAACAGTAATACAAAGGAAAATTCATTCTTTTTGTTTTCACGTAAATGTTTAAAGGACTGAGAGCTAAAGGTGCGCAGAATATGGTATTAAAACGCAACTACTTCATGTAGCATTACTGTTACCAAGCCATTACAAGTTTACACACGTTATGGTCATGGATCCAAGGCTATACAGTCTAAACAACCACTAATAGAGCTGCTGAATTAGTCACATTATTTTGAGAATTTCTGTTTCAGTTATTTTCCCATGTTTCCTGTTTTGTAGGAGGGTGATCCTCCATTTCCCTATTTTCATGCTTAGTTGAGGAGAGTGTTTCTCCACTTAGAATTAGTGCCTTTGATGTAGGAAGCAGTTGTTTACACTTCCTATATTTAAACAATAATAATCAACACATTGGGTACTTCGAAAATCAATTAAAAGTTCTTTGAGCACTTCAAAGCTCAAGAGGTTCCCTGCTGTGCTCCCTCTATTGAGCTGGTTCTGTTAATGACCCGAGAAAACAAAAAGAAAACCTCTAACTCAAACACTCAAACACCTTCCCCTTCAAGTTTCAACACCCACATCACAGAGACCCATACTCGTTCCATCTCACAGGGCCATAATAAGTGAAAAACAAGGGGAAAGACGTTGTTGATGCGCAAGAAGGGAGAGAGACTGAACATTGAAGTTCAAATCCAAGTAATCAACAAGCAATCTAAACCGTCTCCAGGTGTAGTATATTGATTCTCAAATCCAAGAAAAGGACTCCTTACCGTGAGCAGTGAGCATGAGCACTTTCAAACGTGTATCCGTGTATGACTTTTACCGTGAGCAAGGCAGAGAACAGAGATCTGAGAAGTGAGAAGAACAGTGAGCAGTGCGGAGTGCGGAGTTAGAAGTCGCAGAGAACGAGGAACAGAGAAGAGAAGAACAAGAAGTTAGAAGAGAAAAGGACTCCTTACCGTGACGTGACCGACGACCGTGAGCAGTGCGGACTGCGGAGGGCGGGGGCGGGTGCGGACTGCGGAAGTGCGAATGAGCCTTCTCTTCTGCGGATGTGGAGTGCGGACGACCGTGAACACTGAACAATGTTTGTGTTTAGTGGCTGCGCCTGCGTGGGACATTTTTCAGAAATCAGAAAGGTTCAAACCTAATTTGGGTTAGGTTTATTCGGGTAACCCGAATTTTTTTCGAAGTTACCTGTAGCGGCCTGAAAAAAATTCGGGTTATACCCGTGTCGACCCGAATTACTCGAACTTTACCAATTTATTACCCAAATTAATTCGGGTCGGCCCGGGTAATCGGGCCGGCTCGAATAATGCTCACCCCTATTCAGCATAACTCTAAGATCTGCTTGGCCACTTTCATTTTTTAATGTGGAAAGATATAATAATATGCGGTCTTATTTATAATTAATAAATTTTTTTATTTATAATTAATAAAAAAATTAAATTAAAAAATATATATATATATGTATGTAGATATTTTATATCAAACTTTAAATTAGATATTTATAAGTTTAGAACCTAATTTAAATTTAAACTTATTAATTTTAGATTAAAATAAATTAAACTAATTTAAATTTGAACATTTCTACTTAAATAAAAGATTTGTAGTTAGTCATGCAAAAATTTATTTTCAATGATGACTTAACTACAATTTTTTTGAGCACGGGTTGGTTGTTTCTATTTTTTTATATCACCTTGTGTTCTCTCCATCTCATCCATCTATTAATAGAGGGCACCTGGGAATAAAAACTAAGAATTTAATCCCAATTGCTTATTTCTATAAAGCAAGAACCAAAAATTAATATATTGACTCCAAGTCAACTCACATGGATTAGCACATAAAAGGAAACAAAGTAATTTCTTAGATAAGCCTAATTAATTTGTTATTTGAAATCAAAGGGTTCTTATTTTTATATTTATAATATGACCCATAAAAATCTTAGGCTAATATTTTTTCAGATTATGTATTTTGATTAAAAAACAAAATTCTCCATCTTCCTATCTTTTTGGAAGCTTTAAAACAGAATTCAAATGTTCAGTTATTCCACGTCATCGTCTAGTCAGCAATCTGACGCTGAGCTATGTTCCAAGTCACACAACAGACACCGACGGTGGACCAGATAGTTTGTGGAAGGCGTATGCCTTTATAAAAATGGGCACGAGCAAGAACAGTGTACACGTAGATCGACATGTCAGCTAGGCAAAAGAAGTGTAGCCGACACGTGCTTCTTCGAATCGTCAGTAGTCAGACACACATCGTACCAGGTTCGTGTGTGGACGCTGGAAGAATGGAAAGTGTGTTAATAATCGTCAACGCTTGGTTGTAAAGTGTAACATCACTAGTTTAAGTCATGGTTGTCTTGTCAGGTTTTACATAAATGTGTTGAAAAAGATGACCGAAACATAATTGTAACAGCGCAAGCACCAGTGGCAGGAGGAAGAAACAATTAACAAGTCAATAATACATTTTTCTGAGTTTCAGATATATGATCAGTACGAGTTTCGTATGCACACCACCCGAAAAGTCTTCGTAGGAGATGCAATCGGATATGGAGTTGGAGAACGGGAACAGACCCGGAAAGGATAAACGAGAGGAGGAGAAGAAGAAGAGTGAATATGACAAGAGGAAGAAGGTTGGAGGCGTCAAAGCAGTACCTTTTATTCTTGGTGAGTTCTGATTAACTTCTTGAGTGCCTTGAATTTACAAGCTTTCATGTTAATTTAAGAGCTTTAATCAGACATGATTCGATGATGAATTCGGGATTAAAACCATGTTTATGATCTTATGACAGCAACGGAAGTATGTGACAGATTCTCGAATGTTGGCTTCCATGCCAACTTAATATCATATTTGACTATAAAGCTTCAATTGCCGCTCGTAAAGGCCTCAAACATTGTCAGTAACTTCGATGGAACTGCTAGCTTGGTGACGATGGTTGGGGCTTTGGTTGCTGATTCCTTTGCTGGCAGATATTGGACCATCGTAATTAGCTGCATAATCTATGAACTGGTAATTGTTATCTCTTCTACTGTGTTCGTATGCGTTTAAACTAAATTGCCAAGTTCAGATAAAATCCTGGAACATCATGTCTTTCCTGAATCAAATGTATCCTGGATCAAATGTATCATACATTCTCAAAATGCATATAGAGCAGAACAGCAGCGTTCTGTGAGTTTGGTGAGTTCATGCAATGTTGAAGAATTACTCAAAATTGAGACTTCTGACAGTCAAATTCCTGTCTTTTGTCACAGGGGTTGATTAGCCTTACTATTTCAGCAGCCATCAAGTCACTAAACCCACCAGAATGCCAGAACCTGGTGAACTGCAAGGAAGCTTCAGGGTTCCAGTTAGGAATCCTGTACATGTGTCTCCTCCTGATAGCAATTGGATTAGGTGGAGTCAGGCCTTGTGTTCTTTCTTT
>JANSVB020000425.1:171441-186674 GCA_025504935.2 Erythroxylum haughtii | reverse complement strand
TACTCAGGACGAGGACAATAATCTCTGTTCTGTCCACTGCAACCAAACATCTCCCTGTCTTCAATTCTTGTTCTGTCTTGTCCTGTCTTATTCTGTCTAGTCCCGTCTTTACATGCTGCAGACGCTAACCAAACGCAGCGTTCCTTCGTGTGGATTGGATTGGCTTGCACAAGAGCTGTCAGGTCACTGTTCAGAGATTCAAAGGCCAGGGTGTTAGTCGTAAATAGCCACAACTGGCCCATCTCTTGTCGCTATCACTTATACCCTTGGTCGGCGCCAAATTAATATACGGCAGATCAACACCATCTTTGTGGCTAGGCTAATTCGAAGACATATAATATAAATTCGTATTTAAATTATTTAAAATATATTATTTCAACATAGATCAATTTAAATTTAATTAATTAACACCGAATTGAATGTAGAGGGTCATCTTCCATACCTAAGCTTTATAACTTACAAATTCGTTTCAATAAATTGATACGTGAAGTTAATTATGTAGGCCTTGTAAGACATGACGATGGTATATTCCTCAGCATTAAAGAAAATTTCAGGGGTAGGCTGGCGGATTTCAGTGCAACAGCTGGTGAGTTGAGTGGTTGCAAGTTGGTTGTGGTCACAGTGACTCACAAAATTAAATTCAAGATCCTAAAAGCCATTACTTTATATTCAAAAGGTGGAATTGCCAATTTCAAGTATCCTCACACTTAAAGGTTGACAGAATAATGAGGGGATAAATCACGATTTTAATTTATTTAGCTTTTTTAAAAGATGGCCTAATGTTGAGTGCGCACAAGAAACCACCACATTTGATACTCCCATATTATTACTGTCGGGATTCGATCATAAGACCTTACACTCAATTTCTTTCCTGATGAACTACTCAGGCGGGTCCCGTAAACCATTAATTGTTCAAAACTCGAACATGAGAACTTGTACTCAATTCTCTTTCTGATGAGCTACTTGTGCGAACCCTGCAAGTCGTTACTCGTTTGAATTTACGATCATATCACTTGTTTCTATTAGCTTATTTTTATGTTATTTTATAAAGTGAATGAATGCTTATAGTAGGGTATAAACAAAGTAACTAGAAAGGTGATTTGCTCTCCTTGTTATGTTTTTTCCATGAGGATAGAAAGATACCGTTGAGTAGTACACCAGCTAAACGCTGGGAAGATAAAATGTGAAGTGGAAAGTGATCCTTGTTGAGATTTTTATGTGTAACAGAACCACGTACTTGTGACTTGATATGAACCCATCAGCTGTAAACCCACCTCTCTTGAGATGCCAATCTGACTGCAATTCGCCTTCACATAATGGAACGTTTGACACTCTCATCTTTACCCCATTCCAGACTCGGCATGTCATGTTTCAGCAAACATCATCCGCTTGTTATGCAAGGTGCTGCTCGTACAGAGACATACATTACTCTTCACGCTAGCATTGGATCACAGATCCCTTGTTTTGACGAGCCTATGCTTCAGTTAGTGAGGAATAGTCGTTAGAATCAGGAAATGAACTTTCGAACTTTCAGAAATGTGGCGTGTGATCGTCCATGCAGATTTTGTATCCTTATATCAGTCGAACTTACTCTAAACCAGGAGAGGACTGAATTGTACTTCTTTCGCCATTCCAATTCAAACTTACAGGTCAGTAAGAAACTAAGAACAGTTCGGTTTCAGTGGTAATTCTACTAAATCGTCGGTGGGGCATCTTCTTGGGTCCCTGAATCACGGCACATGTTCTGTCAGTCCTTTTACAAAGTTCAAACAAAAGGGAAAAAATAAAAAAAAAAGAGGTTTTGTTTCACAAGTTGATGCTTTAGAGATTGCATGCAATAATTTAAATGTAACTTAGCCCCACCCCCCAGCACTTTTATTGGACCTAAAAAGATCACTGGACTTGGATCTGCCCCTACTCATTCAAAACTTCTGACTCAAGGACCCAAGAAGAGGGCGAGGCTTAATGCTCAACTCCTTTTAACTTTTAGGTGGGACAAATATTTAAGCCATTTAGTGTGATTTTGACATGAGTTTTTTTAAAATATATTTTCAGTTTTTTAAAATAAAAATAAAACTTATTTTAGTTATTAATGGTAATATGGTTATATTTTTATGACTGTAATAATTATATATTAGATCAAATTTAAAAATAAATACTTTTAATTAAATAAAGTTATTTTAATCTCTTTTATAATATTTATTAAAAATATTAATAAATTAATTTCATTTCATTTTATTAAAATAAATATTTGTTTTAAACATATTTTAATTATCATATTAAATTTCATTTAAATAATATATTTTTAAAAAAAATTAATTATAAAATTAAATTAAATTAATTAAATTATAAATTACTAAGTAAAATTAAATTATTCATATTTTTATTAAAATTAATACATTAAATGATATATCTTTAGTTGGTAAATTTTAGATTATGAAAAAAAGAAATAAAAATAAAAACAATTTTTATAATTTTCGTAAATTTTAAAAATTAAAAAAACTCAAACTGGTTGGGTCGGTCGTACAGGCCCCGAACCTAATCATAACAACCAATGGGTCGATCGGTCTATCTCTCAAAGATTGGTCTCATGCCTATCGGCTATACCAGGCCCAGGCCTAGCCCGCACATCTGTGGCCCAATCGTAGGTGGAAGTCTCCCATACACACGTAAAGACTCAAACCTAGCATCTGTTCCTTATATAAGGTATAACTTGGCCATAATAGAGGTACGTGATCATAACCCTAGTTTTCTCTACTCACAGCGATCCTACCTTCACCAAAATACTAACTTGAGCGTCGGAGAGGCTTATCGGGAAACAACCCCCGACGTGCCTTCCTTGTTTTGCAAGAACCTTCAAGCCGGAGCTCTAATGAGAAACAGCGAACTCCATGGATCCAAACAACAACGTGCAGTTCCGTCAGAACCAGGCTGAACTACATATAAATCATAAATTTGATGTTACGAGATTTTATAGATCTCCGAAAGGACCGCCCGATTTTCAAAAATGTAATTGATTACCATAAAAAATTGTGTCCGGAGGACATGTAATATTTCATTTAGTTTTTTTTTTGGTAAAGTAATATTTCATTTAGTTAGAAAGCATCTTTCTTGTTGGGCTTTCAGTATTGGGCTGCGCAGGCACTAAAGGATGGGCACTTTCACTGCAACTTGTACAGTTTTATTTGATTAGTTTCTATTGGCAACGGTGTGTATAGCAATGGGGCTAGGCGCAGCTTGGTTTTTTGGGTCCAAACAACCCGTGCTCAACCTAATTGAGCTTTAAAAAATTAAAAAATATAATTGAATCGTGTTATTTTGATAAATTAATTCTTAAATAAAATGATATGAATTTGTTAAGTTTCAACAAACTGTTGAAATGGCTAGAATCTCAATCAACTTAAATTTATTATGCTTAAGTTAGACTAAAATTATTATGAGTATGTGGAATAATGATTAGATTTGGGAGTACTAGTATCATAGTGTGTAATTTAATTGCAAACAAGTTTCAAATAATTCATTTTTTACAAATTAAAACTGTAAAGTATATTTGAAAAAAGATAATGAAAGCACATGAGCACTGACCTAACCACAGATACTTGAAAGTGATTTCAACAGTATAAAGAGTGAGTAAATGATGCAGAAAAATATCAAAGAAGCAGAGCTTTTTGAAGATTGAAATTACACAATGACCCATGTTGACTGGTGTAATTGAACTTCTATTTATTTTAGAGTTTGTCCTGTTTTATTTTAGGTGTATAATAAAGTAGATGCCGTCAGGGTCAGGGTAATGATAAGAAGCACTTGCATGATTTTATTTACTTCGGGTTCTGCTCTGGCTATGCTAATGGGAATTTCCCCGAGATCCAGACCAATTTAAAGATCCCTTCTTTCTTGCTTTTTCCTCATTCTGTTTTGCCGTGGAAAATAAAAAGAAGAAAAAACCTACATACAATCTCGCTTCTAGTTCTACTACAAAATGATTAATTAAAGGAGTGTGAAGAAAACCTCTGATAACCCCGCAAATACTTACCTTTGTGATAAAAATTAATGCACTTTGTTGTAATATCTTTTCTTTTTTAATGTTTTGATAAATAAACTCATTCAATTAAATATTGTATATTGTCCGACAGTATGATTAGATCCTTAATTTTGAAGTTCAGTATATATAACTAGAGCTAGAGCACATTTATGCTCTTTAATTAAAGAAATGCTCCGGCATTAGGTGATCATTGATCAATTTGAAGGAACTACTCAGCATCATCACGATTAGAATGCGTACAATTCCCCAACCGTACGTCCCAAACCTGTGGGGTTTAAAATTCAACTTACAGATGGAAAATCACCACGTTTAGCTCAACCCGTCCATCAAACAAGTTTCCATTAAAGATGTTGCACATGGTGGGGTTAGCCTCTCATAGCTCGAGCTGTTACACTTACCGCTACGCAAGCTCAGGTGGGTCCATTTCTTTGTCACCACTCACCATGTTTCCGCTTTGTCCTACCTCATATCTGAAAAAAGATGACAGTCTTTCTGATGACATATATATTAATTGCACTCCCTCATGATACAGGTGGGCCTAATAACAGATCCTTCGTGACGGCCTCCTTTCAATAATCTAGACCAGACCCCATGAACATGAAGAAACAGGGAACACCATGCCATGTATCTCACCATCAGAACCTTACATAAGCCCTGCAATGCATCCTATTGTTTGTGGATACAATTAATTCCACGAGTTTCCTGAGACTGCCTTTTCGGTCCTTTTGTTTTGTTCCCCAGTTCCGTTCCTTTCCCTACACTTGCAAAAAACGTTACTTCAAAGTACAAAAGAAGTTAATCATGTTCAATGGCTAAAAGGTTTCATGCTTCGATGTTATCTGTTTCTGTTGGCATTACTTGGTTTGGTCGCAGGCAAGAAAGAGCCAAGTCTTTTTCTTTGTTCTTGTTCCTGTTTTATATGCTCGTCTTGATCAAAGCACATCCCGTTTATTTAAGATGTCGGAGTCATATGTTATTGGGGCTTCAGAGCCAAATCTATTCCTATACATTACAACTAAAAATGTGGACATGTGCTTGGGAAAATACCTGTACGCGTGAGGAAGTTTCACGTGTGGTCTGGATGGAAGAGGACATAGCCCATTGGTGTTTTTCCATGGCACTTAGCAAACTAAAACTGGCGCACCTACCATCAGAACCTGAAAAACTCTCATAAATGTTATACATATGGGTTGATATATGCTGTCTGGAAAGTAATCTGATGAAAAAACATGAAATTAGTTTGTTAATAGACAACTCGTTGAAAATTTCTGATGTTAGATGTTAATTTGTGAATGGTGTTAAAAGACAAAATGAGTTCCTGTGGTGAGCTAGTCATTGAACATTTGTTCTTCCAAAAGAGAGCGTTTTGTCGACAAAAACAAATAGCTGGAAAACTCAGTTGCGTCCAACTTTATGCAAGTAATTCAACGATTATCAGGAACGTATAAACTAATTGTTCACTCGGGAGAGGTGCATGGAAGCTCAAGCTCTTGATGATGAGAATGATGATCCTTCCCTCCATCCTTTGAAATGTTTTGGTATTCTAGAGATTATTTTATTAAGCTGTGAAAAAATACAGAGATTATTCTCTTCTTATTTTCTCTATCTGAACAATGAATACCGGGTAGTTTATATAACTATTACATAGCTAGCAATCAGGGAATATCCTTGTTAACAGACCCAACAAACTTGTAACAAAACTCTCCCAGAATTTGGAGAATGTCCAGAAAATTCAGTTCAATAAATACAAGCTGAAGTTCCTCTCTGCTAGCGCTGTATTGTTGCTTTGATAATACATAACATATTTGGTTGTTCATCCTATATACCAAGCAAATCTTCACAAAATGCCAATATAAAGAAGATCCTCAGAACAACACTATGTTCTTAATTCTTTGTAACAGTTGGACAAGAATCCTGAAGTTGCAGGCAAGAGAACAAAATATTTAATTTAAGCCAAAAATTGAAAAGGGTAGGAACAATGGGTTTGAATGATGCTCTCCAACCTCCATCGTAGTTTCAGCAACAAACTAGGTACAAGACCATATGTTTTGTACATCTCCGGAAGTCATTTTTTATCTTTTCGGGATACATTACAAACATCAAACTTTGTAGATATAGAAACCAATACTAAATTCCATCATGTGGGTTAATGCTTCCAAAGTTGAAGAACGGATACATTGAATAATACTTGTAAAAAGAGGATATTACACGCAATAAAAGCCGGAGCTTTGCATGTGCTCCTAACATGGTAGGACCGACATGAAGTTGCCTACTCCTAGTGTGTACGTCGACCTCTTGTCATGTATTTAAAGAAGAAATTAGTTGCGTATTCATTACTAAATTTCATAAATATAAAACTTAACAAAAAAGCGCACACCATTATAGACCAATCGGTATATTGAACTTTGACTAGATAACCCAAGAGAAAGCTCAAAAACTCTCTCCTATAGAAACGATCATCTTATAGGGCACAAAGCTTTCACTCTTTGATGACTATTATTTTCTTAATTATTGGCTGCGAAATAAAAAACATAGCTAATCCCTCTGCTCACTTCAACAATTTAAGAAGCATTGCCGTTTAGGATTGTTGGTTAATTAGTTGACAATATATAATACTTGCATAGTGCTATTCAACTATATGTCAAAACTCTAAACTTCTATCTCCTTTCCTATTTTTTTGAAAAGGTGAAAAAGAATAAGTAACTTGGCAAGCATATATAGAATCTGACTCATGCATTGATTGAGTCTCTGTTCTCAATGATTGAGGTTCATTCAACAGATAAGTGTAGTGTGTTGGCAACTCTAGAATCATATACCAAACCATGACACATCTATGTGGAAAAGTACCACCTAGCAATACTGTACTAATAAAGTAAACAAACACAAGAAAAGTGAATTGTTAGTGACTTGAAAATTTTTATAAGTTACTATCAATCCGTATTAACGATAGGTGGTTGTTAAAATTTAAAATAAAAGGAGCCTCTTACAATTTCAAAACAACAATAGCTATAACGTGAAAATTTAAAAGCTAAAGGTAGAGAAAGAATGACATAAACAATTTATATTGGTTCGGCTTATAACAAAGTCTAAGTCCAATCTCTAAGTATCTAACTTGAGTATTTTACTAAAAATCTTCAAGTAGTAATTTGGCGAGCCTTTCCAAACTCACAAATATATCTTTTACAAGGTTCTTCAACATTCTATACTAGTAGTATTTGACCAGCTTCTGTAAGTTCTCAATAAATGAAAGTGAGATATGCTCAATATGAGCTTCAATGAATAATGATCTTTTCAATAGAGTATTTTCACTTTCTAAAGTACAGAGAGTGTTAATGCTTTTATTTTCTATATTTTTGTATGTTAATTTTCTTTGTTCTTGAGATTTGAAGTTATATTTAATGAGAATTAATCTTATTTTATGTCAAGGTGTATTTTGGAACCAAATAAAAAGAACTGTGAAGATTTTGGGATAAAAATAGCTGAACCAGGCGTTGAGTCTAACTAGACATGACCTCATGCAGTGATACCTAGTGGGTGGAAGCACGCATCAGCTGGAATGAACAAAACGCAGTCGTTGGGCCAACATACAAGCAGCAAAACGGCACAACATACAAACGTTGAAAGAAAGAGGAGCCAAATGTAAAGGAAGCAAGAAGAAAATGCAACACAATGAAGACCAAAATGCAACAACTAAAAGGAGTGAAATGCAGAAACAGAGAAGTGTGGGTTTAAAGGGTATGAGCAGTACCAATGGACCAAGAATTAATTCATAAAACCACTCAACCCAAAACGTTGTCGTTGGAGGGGGTTATGCGTATGTTTTAAAGAAGTGAATAGTTATGTGGTCCATTAAGGTTTAATTGTCCCATCGATGAATAGTGAATAGGGAGAGGGTTGTGTAAGAGGACAGTGAAGGAAAAACGAAGGGGTTAACGTCAGAGACAAGAGGGGTAGCATGAAAAGAAGAGAAGAACACATGTGACAGTCCCAATGCCCGCAACAATCCTTATGCCCGCGATGGTCCTAAATAGTTAGGAAAAATTATGATATTGAGTAACTAAACTTTTATTTCTTGGTTTACGGAATCCTAGTTATTGAATTTTGAATGTTGTGAGACTTTTGTTCTTTATTTCAATCGAATTATTAGTCAATTATTAATTATTATTTGAATTATTATTTGATTGTTTGATTTTATAGCTAGATGTGTAACTAGCTTGTGATTTTATTCAATCAATCACTAGATTAAACAAATTGATGTTCAATTTTTTTAATCAAAAGTACTGACTAAGATTTTTATCTACTACGTTAGGGACATGATTCTAGGAAAAATAATTGTCTAGGCTAAATATACATCATATGTAAGTTATCTAGTTCGTCGATTTTCTTGATTCGTAAAGCTATTATTTAATTTAATCTGAGATCATATCCAATTTATTGATTAATAAGGGTTAATTCAATACATGTTTTAGTTAACTAAATATAAAAGAAAATAGGTAAAGAAATTTACCACGATGAATGCTTAACTAATAAATTAGTTATTTTTAGTGTCGATGATCAACGAAAGTTCAATAATGAAGAAGACCAGAAACCAAAATTTGTTATTATTGATTGTTAGATTCTCATTGTTTTGCTATTAGTTATTTTTCAATTTCTATTCCAATTAAATTCTGTTTAATTCACAATTTAAAATCTCATTTTTATTGCGTAAGTACTAACGTCTGAATTTCTCGTGAAAACGATCACTACTTTTCACTACTATATTAATTTGTGTTGCAGGAAGTTGATTTCTTTTTATATTTGGTTGCAAGCGACAGCAGTCACTAGAGAGTATGACTTTTGAGAGTATTGATGCTACTAATGTATTTCAGAAAATCTGGTGAATAATTGAATGCAGTAGCTCTCCTTTAAATAGGAATTTCCTTTTACTAGTCGTTGCTTCAATTTTATCATGGACTAACTAACTGAATCGACTTTGAATTTCTTAAAATGTCTTCCTCAATATCTTTGACAATATCTTCAAATATCTGGTTCATTATATAATCTTTTGACTGTGTCTCAAAGCCAATCATTGGATCAGGTGAATAGCAAGTTCCTTCGTCTGTATAGAGATGACAGGGATTATCCATTCTAGATTTTCTAGAATCATTTTTTATTTTTCAAATAAGGTTGTTAAGATGGTTCCTTCAAAATAGGAATTGTTAAATGCTTATGCTTTCATTTCAAACAGATAACTAAATTATATAACCTCTTTTTATATCGTTATCTTTCTGAATAAATGAGATAATCTAGTTAAATAAATATGAATATTTGAAATGTTATATTTTTATTGTTATCATCAAAATCATTAAAATAAAAGTCTTGAGCTAACAATCTCCCCCTTTTTATGACGATAAGCAATAGCAGATATAGTTTCCAAATATTTGAGTAACTGTGAAGGATTTCAAAAAGTATCTCTAATCTTTATATGTCCTTACTCACAACCATGATTAGAAGGAGCCTCTACTACCATTAAGAAACTTAGATGCAAGCAAATAGTTAAACATATGAATATCAAGCACAATATCAAGTCCTTATCATATTAAGAAATTTCGAAACATAAAAGCATTTCAAAATTAGCAAAATATATCATCTATCATCTCCTCTCTACTCTCCCCCTTTGTCATTATCAAAAATAAGGAAAGAAATTAAATATATTAAGTAGAAGAACCATGTAATCATAAAAGAGATAGTGTAGCACAAATATTCAGCGGAAAAAATTAGTCACCATAAACTATAAACAAGACTAAACATGAAAACAAAGTCATTAATACCAATATTCAGGCCATCACGAAATATTTAAGATTAAAAATTCACAAAATTCAAGAAAAATATTCCTTGAGAGTGTCAACGAGGGTCCGAAGTAAGATCTTTATGTCATTGATTTGCGCATACTGTGGGTCATTGTGGCATGCATTTGGTCTTGAGTGAACCTGATGTCTCGTAGCTATTGTTGAAACATAAGTGTGTTGACATCTTTAGAGGTAATGGGATTCTGGCACTCTTAAGAACATCCCATAACCTCTGCAACTCGTTATGTCTTAACGTCCACCCAAACATTGTATTTTAGCTTATATCCAAATAAGGAATGGAAGAATGGTATTTGACAAGTTATCATTCCAAATTGTCAAACAAAACACCATAATGGACAAGTATTTTCATCAAAAGCATCCCATAAGGCAAACACCTATTGGTGTTCTTATGATTCCCTTTTTCTAACATAAATCAAATAATCATAGCAGGCAGATTCATTCGATTACCCTTGAGCAGATTGTAGATAACATAGGTGTCTATGAGACTACATCTTTCAACATAGTTGCTCTGTGGGAAAATTGATGTGGCAGAAAGTGATGAAAGGCATCTTTGTAGAAGATCCAATTGTCTACACCAGGCTCTTCCATCTTAGGCGTTTTCAGTATGAAAATAGATGGATCGAACAACTTCTGCTGGGTTCTGGTCAGCAACATCCCATTTGTGACAAGGAAAATCAATGCGACCAATAGGGGCCATGCCTAGTAAATTTTCCAATACCTCTTCTGTTATCAGAATCTCACATTCACAAACCCATAAGACAATCGCCAATTTTCCATCAATAATATCTTTTCTCATGTGAGTGTATAAAGATATCACCAGCTCATCACACACAATTTCATTCAAGGTATGGAAATTATGTCAACCTACTGAAAGGAAGTAGGCAAAGATATTAATAACAATATCATAGAATAAGAGAGGAGGTAGAATATGCCCAACAATCACCTTTCATTTCTTGTAGTGCATTTTACATCTTGCTTAGCTTTCAGTGATCAAAAGGTTTTAGGAGGTACTGTGGGCTCTCTTTTCTCTTATAGATGTTCTTTTTCTTGGATCTTTTTGCTGGATCCTCGAGGATTTTTTCGAAGAGAGATTCCTCCTGAGTAATAGGATTCTCTTTGGGCTCTTCAAAAGTAGGTGTCTTGCCTCTTTTTATTTCTTCTCTTCTTCTTTTTATGGCACTTCTGCTTGCCTCGATTCTTTATCAAGGTTAGAGTTCTTTTCTTTTTCAACTAAAGGCTATTTCTTAGTCTGTGTTGTGGAGATACCACTTCTGGTTCGTGGTCTTCTGACCAAGTGAACAACTTCCTCTTCAGAATCATCACCATCTTTCTTCAAAAAAATTTGGAACAGTTCGACCAGGTTGAGGAGTTGATGATGAACATGGTCAAGAAATTTGAGAAGTTGGAGTCGGCTTGTGTATTAGTGGAGATGAAGGTGAAGGTGTGAACAATGGAGAATAAAATCTTGTAGCTGGAGAATGAGAGAGGATACTTTCTCTGACAAGATAGGCAACTGCCCTTTACTAGAAGCTTTGTGTACTCGAGTAGGCTCCTTTTCACCTAAAGAGTCCTCTTATTCTTCTCCTTCTTCTGATGAACTAGGGTTTGAGTCGTCAGAGTCAGGGCTTTCTTCATCAGACTTATGTTGAGAGTCATATCTTTGTTTAGTCTTTAATTTATGGTGTTGGGTAGATGAATCGGAAATCATCTCTTCCAGTAACAACGAGGGTGGCACATTCTTCTTCTTTCTTTCATACATGTGTAAGGGCGTCTTTTGTGTGGATTTTCCAAAAAATTGGGACCTTTTTATTAAAGAGGAAGCAACGGGTTCAGTATGAGTTTTCGGTGATTTTGGTGTGGGTGACATGGAAGATTTCGGAACAAAAGATTCAGGCTCTTGTTTATGGCGTAATGTTTTGCCATAGCTTGAAGTGGGCTTATTTGGTTTCTTTTGAGCTTTGGACTTTGTTCGTGCCATTGCAAAGAAAGACATTGGGAATTTTTGTTTTGAAAAAATTGAGAAAGGAAGGGTTCGATTGCAATGAGAGAGAAGGAGCTTCAAGGGACGATGAAGATAAGTTGAAGGAAGGAATTGCTTCGAGATATGCCAAATGATTTCTAAGAGTGGGTTTTGTGTGAAGATGAAAGATCACAGACAGTCCTAGAGGTGTGATTGCTTCCTGTATCTTTTGTCAGTAGTGTACTGAAAATTGACAGTACTGCGCATGTGTTTTCAAAACATAAAACTACATCGTTTAGCAACTGCACCTTCTAGACAAGGTTACTCTTCCCTTTTTGAATTGATAGGAGCCTTTGAAGTAATACTATAGAAGGTTCCTGTTAATATCTTCCTATTAGTTATAGCCTTGAGCTACAAGTCTAATTTTAATTATTACCACCTTACCAATTTCGTCAAGTTTGTTTCTAAATATCCAACGAGTTCCAAAGACTGATTTGTTTTGTGGATAGGGTACTAGATTCCAAACCTAGTTCCTGTCAAATTAGTTTAGTTTGTCTTTCATAGTTGCAGTGCAGCTTTTATTAGCAAGCACGTCTTCAACTATCTTTAGTTCTGGATATGAAATAAAGGCAACATAATTATTTTTTAAGGAGGCTCTGGTTCTTAAACCTTCTACATGATCTCCTATAATATACTGAAGTGTATCATGACCTCTCCATTCTCTTAGTATCCTTCTGCTTTGAATATCTAGTGTCCTTTGTTATATAGGTACATGTTGAGGTGTACTTGGAAAAGAAGTCTTTTATGTCCTAGTTATGAGTTTGTGGCGTATCTTTAAGGATCAAAGGATTCTCTTCATCATCTGAATCAACAACTATTGCTGAGGGCAGTGCTTCATTAAATACTACATGTATTGATTCTTCTATCATCTTGATTCTTTTGTAAACTCTAAATCCTCTACTAGCAGTGCTATATGCCAGAAAAATAGCTTCATCAAACCTTGCATCAAATTTGTCAAGGTTGTCCTTACCATTATTCAACACAAAACAGTTGCAGCCAAACGCTCGAAAGTAGGCAACATTTAGCTTTCCTTTCCAAAGCTTATATGGGGTCTTTTTGAGAATAGGCTTTATAAGGCACATATTCATAATGTAATAGGCAGTAGACACAGTTTCTGCCTAATAGCCATAAGGTAGACCACTTTCATAGAGCATGATCCTAGTCATATTAGTAAGGATCCTGTTCTTTCTCTCAACAACTCCATTCTGCTGAAGAGTCCTTGGAGATGAGAAATTATGAGTTATATCGTTATCATCACAGAAATCTTCAAACTTTTTGTAATCAAATTCTCCTCCATGGTCACTCTAAATTAAAGTAACATAGTACCCCTTTTCAATATGAATTTTTCTGCAAAACTTCGCAAAGACTTCAAAAACATTATCCTTATTTTCTAGGAAATAAACCTATGTAAATTTAGAGTAATCATCTATTATAACAAAACCATAATGTTTACCGCAAAACCTTTAAGTTCTAGTAGGACCAAATAAATTCATATATATAAGCTCAAGCAGTTGGTTAGTAAATACAACATTTTTTTTAGTGGAAAGCTACTTTTAACTTGTTTTCCTTTTAAGCATGATTCACAAACCTAATTATTCTTAGAGGTTAAATTTGGTAAACCTCTTACTAATTCATTCTGGGAAAATTTTGATAAAATGCTCATAAAGCTTGTTTAAATCTTCTATGTCAGATTAATGAGTCATTTTCTAAAGAAGCAAAACACTTAACCTTTTTAGAATATATGTCTTCCAGTTGAGCACAATATATATTCTGATTTCTAGGACCAACAAACATTATGTTATCATTATGATTATCAATTATTTCACAATGAGATGTATAAGATGTGACTCTATATCCTTTCTCATATAACTAACTTACATTCAGAATGTTATGTTTCAAACCATCAACACAGAGAATATTATCAATAGAATTAGAGTCCAAGGCACCAATTTTAGTGACCTTTGCTTTGTTTCTGTTAGCAAAGACAACATTACCTCCATCTTTGCTTTTAATATAGTTAAAGTGTGATATTTCACCTATCATATGTCTTGAACAATTACTATCAACTATCCATTGATTTTCTCTTGTCATTGTTCTAAAGCAGAACTGCAGAATGTACTATCTCAATTTAAGTGCCCAAATTTGTCTAGGTCCTTTAAGGATAGTAGTCTGACCTGTTGGTCTATAAATATATATTTTATACAATTTACTTATTCTATATATGTTACAAAAGTGACTAATATATCTATGTTTGCCATAGTAGAAGCACAAAATAGATGAAGGAGAGTTACTGTCATTTTTTCCATGCATCAGGTTACTGTTGTTTTGATTATGACTACTGTTGTTTTTAAGAAAGAAGTTCTTGTACATCTTAATGTTATAATTTTCATCATATCCTATTCTTGCCTTATCAAAGACTCCTTTACCATTACTAAGTAATACATCAAGATTATTCTTTCTATCAACAAAATTAGCTAGATCCTTTTTTAGAGATATGATTTTTCCAACAAAATTTTCTTTTTCATGTGATTATATGCAAATTGTAGCTCAACAACCTTTTCTTCTAATTGTTTTTACTTTTTTTTTTAAATCATTCTCAAGCAATGCATTTTCTAGCTGAGTTACACTACAAGAAATTGTCACTTTACCGACGAAAATTTTCGTCGGTAATTGAGACATTTCTGTCGGTAAAATTAATTACCGACGGAATTTGGAGACCGCAAAATCGATCGCTGAAGTTCGCGTAGCTAAAATTACCGACCGTCACATTCTGTCGATAATTAAACGATGGTATTAACGATGGTACTTTGTTGTTGGCATTTATATAACAACGGAAAAGATAATCGCGATACCATCGGCAAAATTTAGCGATGACGTATTTTCCGTCGGTTATCCGAAGGTATCTTCAACCAATTTACCGACGATATTTTTTACCGTCGGTAAATATCGTTACCATTTCTGACGGTATTTTTGACCGTCGGTAAATATCGTTAACATTTCCGACGGAATATTTTCCGTCGGTAAGAATTGATTATAAAATTTTTTTATCCGATTGTTTTGTTGTTATAACAATGTTATATTATATATATAATTTATTTATTTGTTTTACGTAATGTTATTTGTTCATAATATATATTAATTTGTATATATAATTTGATTAATGAGAAAATTAATAAATAATATAACGTGTAACGAATTTAATTTAATAATTGAAACATAACAAAGAACAAATCTTATGTTTTTTAATTGAAAACAAATGACAAAGAAAAGCTAATATCGTGGTGATCGTGGATGCTTTGAACTGTTTGCCCCCCTCTTTAAC
>JANSVB020000424.1:2850195-2861924 GCA_025504935.2 Erythroxylum haughtii | reverse complement strand
TAAACTTTATATTGTGAGGCATAACCAAGGAAAATATATTTGGTAGATTTGGATGTAAGTTTATGGGTATGATTATTAGCCTAGGTAGATAAAACATGCACAACCAAAAGCTCAAAGATGGGTAAGATCAGGTATGGTGTGGAATAAAAGTTCATATGGAGATTTATGTTGAAGAATAAGAGTTGGTAGCAAATTAGTAAGAAAGATTTTAGTGGAAACTTAGTGAGAGAAGCGTAAAGGAGAAGCATGAGGCCTGTTTTAGTAATATGACAAATTTTACACTCGACTAGACTATTTTGTTAGGGTATATAAGGATAACAGATATTGGTGTGGGGGGTTCCAACACAACCTTGGTAAGGGTTCGTCTCTAATGGCGAAGTTGTGGGGTGTGTTCTCCAGGCTAACGCTGGCCTGAGAGCTGGGATATCGCAGGATGATCGCTGAATTGGACTCCCTTGAGGTTATTAATATTCTCTCCGATCTGCATTTTGTGCTAACTGGGGCTACTTTTTTGATGGCAGGTATACGAGAGCTTGCACTACGGAATTGGGAGGTTCATTTCTAGCATGTCTTTCGGGAAGGAAATTAGTGCGCCGACAACTTGGCAACCCTCGCAAGTCTACTTAAACCAGGCCTCCATATCCATCAGGAGCCACCCCTAGACGTTCAGGAACTTATCCGTAGAGATACTCAAGGCGTTTTGTTCTCCAGAGTGTTTAGCTAATTTTGTAGTTCTCTTTGTAATAAAAAAAAGGATAAGAGATATAAAGGATGATGATATAAAAAGTTGGGTAGCGAGTAAAGATGCCTTTCCTAAGTTTAGGAGCATCATTACATTAAATTTTTTTAATTACAGTAAAGAAAAGCTTTTAGAAACGGTTTTAAAAGTTTGAAATAGATAAATGATATGAGATTTTTTTGGGTCAAAGAAAAGAAAAAAGTGGTTATTGAGTTCACATAACATCAACTTCCATATGAAATGACTAAAATCATCTACAAATATAATTAAGTAGCAAGAACTACAAAGAGAAGCAAACTTGTAAGGTACCTAAATATCAAAATGAAAAAATTGTAAAGGTTTGTTAGAAATAAGAGAAGACAATGGAAAAATAAAGACGTACACTTTTGCTTTGAAGATAGGAAGTATAAGAATTTTGTTAACTTTCTGTACATAATTTCTTAGCTTTTTGTACATTGTTTCTTTTGTTTCTTTAGTAAAGTGTAGTCGTTTTATAGTTCTTAGTTATTGTAGCTGAAGTGAAGTCGTTTTATCTTTTATTTACTAACATTGTATATAAGGAAATCTGACCTTGTACAGTTTTTTTTTAGAGTTCGAATAACATTTGGGTCAGTTCTTCTTTCTTGACGCAAATTGTTTCAAATTTAGAACACTGGAATTAGTAAGTAAATTTCCTAAGCTAGATAGTGTAGACCAACACGTTGGCCAAGTTGTTGATGCTATAAACTTATTGAAGTAGGAGCATTGTAAAAGCAACATGAATGGTGAAGTGTAAAGGGATTTTCATTAGGTAGAGATTATTTCAGGTCCTTAACAACACAACTATACATACTAAATTCAATGAGACATGAGTAATGAATAACAAATTTTACTACAAACAAAAGATTAGTTGCAAGGTTAGGAACAATGAAGATATCACAAGGATGAAAAGTACGGGGGTCAATGGAATAGTTAGGGTACTAGCGGATAAGATATGGAGAGTGTGTCCATTAACAACAATCATTTGATTCGATCCTTCATACGGTGTGATGTAATTTACAATATGGAAATTGGGAGTAATGTGGGTTGTAACGTCAGTGTCCCGTATTCAATGGTTAAAACAATGTTGTTGTTGAAAGAAATGAAGTCATATTAAAGTTTAATTTTTATGGCAAAGAATGTTGTATTAATATTTGGTTCAGTCGGATTCTGGTAGGACTGGGTGTTGCTACTTGGATCCATAAGATTGGTTGACTTTGGCTCAGAAACACCTGCAAAATAATGAAGGTTCGTCGGGGGTTGTTTCCTGATAGGCCCCTCCAACGCTCAAGTTAGTCTTTTTGTGAGAGTTTTGGCGGCTGGAGAATAAAGAATAATAGGGTTTTTTGATAATCGTATCTTTTTCATGATGAGGTAATGATTTTATATATGAAAAGTACCCAGTTTAGGTCTTCCTTTTCAAGTAGGCAGCCGCCATTTATAAATGGGCCGTCTATATTTGAGATTGGGCTCGAGCCTAGTACGACCGACCCAACCAATATTATTGGTAATATGGCATGACTCATTTGGTCGAATTCAAGATTTGGAGTACCGAAAATAATAGTGAGCAATAATATGTCATTATGCTGGTGGTTTATTATTATAAATAAGGTGAGCTATGGTGGGATTGGGTCTGAATTTTGGAATTGTGCTTAATTAAAATGTGGAGGAGTTTGATGAATAAGTGGGTGAAGGGTTTCATTAGGCTACAAAGACCCAGGGGAATTTATGGCATGTTACGACTGTTGGCCCACTAATGGGGTCGTCCTAAATTAAGACCCTGCCACTGTCTATTGGCAGAAAATGAGTTATCTCTTTGATTTGTGTCTCTTATGCCAGTAGAGTTGTAGGTGGATCGGTTTATGTCATTGTAAGTGTCTATAACTTTTGTTGTTGATTGTCTGATGTTCTGGACAAAATTGTGGCTTTGAGGGATTATGTGTTCTAAGCGTAGTGCTATGATATCATGACAAAGTGTATATAATCACATAATTAAGGTGAAGCACCCGCTGTGTTTAGTTGCTGTCTTTAAAGGCAGATACAGAACGAGACGAAAATTTGAAAATGGAATATAACAAAAATTGGGGACAGTAAGATGTACAATAAATATGAATCATGTGCAAGATAACTGAATAAAGTTTACAAGATTTATGTATAAAATGATAGAAAGTGACATTAGTAGTTGAAATTGGATTTGTAAGTTATCACAAAATCTATTTTTTATTTCCTAATAGATCATTTAATGATAACTTCCTAAGAATCTTTTAATCATTTTTATAAATTTAAAAATTTATATATTTTTTTTTCACCTTCCAAAATAATAAAACAAATCACTAATCATTAATTGGAATAATCAAAAGAGTCTTTAAGTTGTCAATTCAAAATTTTTAGTATTTTTAAACAATTATTCCTTAAACTCAAACAAAAAAAATATCCAAATTAAATTTATGGTCATATTTAAAATTTTAATAAATTTAATATTTGAAAATTCCAGAATTATATTCATAAAAAATTTGAATTGATGTTTTACTAAATTGAACGTTGAAAAAAAAAAAAGCAAAACCTTTATATCGCGGATCATGGGCTCATAATAGAGCCGAAGCGCAATGTCTTTTAAGTATGGGCCTGTAAATGGATTCTGGCAAGAGCAATACAAAGCCTCCCTAATCACTGGAAATCGTAGCGTCCTACCCGAACAAGTTGTAGTGGGACTAGTGATGCAGAAGCGGGATCTCAACA
This sequence comes from Erythroxylum haughtii, assembly GCA_025504935.2. NCBI lineage: Eukaryota > Viridiplantae > Streptophyta > Magnoliopsida > Malpighiales > Erythroxylaceae > Erythroxylum > Erythroxylum haughtii. The sequence goes on along the minus strand of JANSVB020000424.1, from coordinate 2,858,428 downwards.
AGTCCGGTGGCTTATCCGCCGGAGCCACCGCTCCATCTGCTAAGCGAGGCCGCCCCTTCGGCAGCTCTGCGGGGAACGCAGCGGCAGCTGCATCTTCCGCCGACTCTGCGGCTCCTTCAAATCTCCTCGGCCCATCTCTCCAAGTTCACACGTCCTTTGCCGGTGAAACCAAAACCCTAATCCCCGTTTTTCATGTTTTTAAATTTCTGTAAATTTGAAATTTATTTAGACTTGCAAAGTCCGTGACTTTTGCAGACCAGAACAATAAGAGGATAGTTTTGGCTCTTCAAAGCGGGCTCAAGAGCGAGCTTACATGGGCACTCAATACTCTTACGATGCTCTCTTTCAAAGAGAAAGAGGATTTGCGTAAAGACTCTCTTGCTAAAATCCCTGGCTTGCTCGATGCTCTTCTCCAAGTTGTATGTTCGTTGCTTGCACTTATTTCATTCCATGAAATACTATGGATTGCCATGATTTTATTTCCCTTTTCAGTATGTTATATGTGTATATTTTGGTTGGATTGATGCATTTGAATTGATAAATCTATTATATTGTTTGGTGAACAAACAGATTGATGACTGGAGGGATATTGCTCTGCCTAAAGAACTCAGCAAGAAGCCTAGGGTTAGAACATTAGGGACAAATTCACTGGTAACAGGATTTGGTAATGAGTACGAGGTTTTAGGATCAAGTGATAATCTCAAAATTTCTGGGTAAGTGGAATAGTTGCCTTGCTTCTAGAGTGAGAAAAAAGTTTGGTTGGGTTTTTGATTGAAGGGTCTGTTAATGTTAGATAATTTCCAGGTTGGGTTCAGCTTCCTCTGCAAATGAGGCATTGGGACAAAGGAATGGAACCAAAGCTCATCCTACAGAGTGGTGGTTTGATGAAGATGGTTTATTTAATTTGGATGAGGAAGGGCGGGCAGAGAAGCAGCTATGTGCTGTGGCTGCTTCTAATATCATTCGCAACTTTTCTTTCATGCCAGAGAATGAAGTAATTATGGCCCAACATCGTCACTGCTTGGAAACAGTCTTCCAATGTATTGAAGATCACATCACAGGTTAGCACAATTTCTAGTAGAATCTTATTAGTTTAGTTATTTCGTGCTATAATCTTTGATATGCTATTTATTTAGGGTTAGTTACTGACTAAGTGATAAATTCATTAGTCTTTCATTACAGAGTTTAGCTTGCCATCCCAATAGCATCAATATAATAATTTAGACACTTCATGCGAATAGAGATTGCTCTATGTAATGACGCATGCATGTTCGCCCTTGTTACCATAATTGACTTAAAGCTAGATACAAAACTTCATTTATTTTGGTCATGTCCATAGCTTTTCCTAGCAAGGATCAGTTTTAGTCGTACCTTCCTATCTTTCCATGCCCACGTGCCATTTTTATAATGCTTAGGTACCATGTCAAAATAATAGATGTTGAGGCAGATGTGGGGTTTTCATTTTTTTTAATGGATTGGTGTTCAATGTTGCTAAAAGTAATTTATTTTGGCAGAGGATGAAGAGCTTGTTACAAATGCTCTTGAAACAATTGTAAATTTGGCTCCATTGCTTGAACTTCGAACTTTCAGCTCATCGAAGCTATCATACATTAAAATGACGTGAGAATCCTCTTTCTGATGTACCATTCCTATTCAAACTGTCTTTGTTATTTACCTAGCATTTCTGTTGTACAGAGAGAAACGTGCAGTCCAAGCTATCATGGGAATGCTGGAATCTACGATTAAGGCCTGGCATTGTGCTGCTGCTGAATTATTGGGTCGCTTGATAATAAATCAGGATAATGAACCATTTCTTCTTCCCTTTTTCCCACAGGTTGCTGTTGTTTGGCTGTAGTTAATATGGTTTTTACTTTATATATGTACCTTAGACGTGCACTAAATGGGCTGAAGGCTTGGTGAATACTGCAGATTCGCAAGCGGCTGGTAGATCTTATAAGCTTTCCTGCAATTGATGCCCAAGCAGCTGCTGTTGGTGCTCTGTACAACCTTGCAGAAGTTAACATGGACTGCAGATTGAAGCTTGCCAATGAGAGATGGTAATTGGTCTAAGACTTGGTAGTAAACTATGCATGTTTTATGATAGAATTTAAAGATTAAAGTTCTTGTCGGGAATTGTTTCTTACTAGGATGACACTGAAATTTTCTTTGCACAACTTTCCAAAATTCAGGGCAGTTGATCGTTTGCTGAAAGTGATTAAGATGCCACATCCGGTACCGGAAGTGTGCCGGAAAGCAGCAATGATATTAGAGAGTTTGGTATCTGAACCACAGAGCAGAACCGCACTTTTAATGTACGAGAATGCATTTGCGGAACTCCTGTTCTCAGAGAGTAGATACGCTGATACTTTTGCCAGGATCCTGTATGAGTTAACATCTAGACCAAGCAACAAATTCACAGTAGCCCGTGGTGTCTGGGGCATGTAATTGAAGACATTAACCAATAGGATGATCAGGTACTGAATTGAACCAATGCTTTAAACGGCGTAATTCAATGATATGTAAACCTATTCCAAGAATAGATTAGAAGCAGAAGTGTTTTAGATCTATTAATCTTGTTTCACATTCAACCACCACCTTAACCAACCTCTGTCCAAGGAACAGTTTTATCCGGCAAAGCAAAGGCGACTCTTTCTTGCTTCTTTTAACTACACAAATGATAAATTTCACATTTATCAAATTAAGGAAATAAAAATATCAGTGTAGGTGCAGTGTCAGTCTTACAGGTCCCAACAATTGTTGATATTGATCAAGGCCCCATATGTGCCTTATAAATTGACTCGATACCTTAAAATTGACATGTTATTTAAGTAACTACTCCCTCCGATTCATAATAAATGTCGTTTTAGATATATTTTAATTATTTAAAATAAATGTCATTCTTGACTTTGTATGCATGTTTATAATTTTTCTTCCAAAATTAATTTTTCATTTCTCTCTCATCTTAATTATACAGATCACAATTTCAAGGCAATTTAATACTATGCAATTTCTCTCACATGCTAATTTTATGGGAGTATTAATAAGGGTATATCTATAATTTCATTAGCTTTCTTAATAAGCGTGTATTTTTCTAAAACGATTCTTATTATAAATCGGAGGGAGTATATGTTTGTGTTAGTTAATAGTTATTCACTATAACTGGACACACAAAACAGATTTGTTTACAATTAATGGCAACCAAAGAGTAATTATAATAATTGAAGTGATTCGTCATCGGAAACTGCTGACCCTGAATTAATCATCTCATAAGTAGAATATAAATGAAAACAGCTAATCACTAATCATTGGTCAATTGAGGACCTAAGGGGCTATATTCGGCATGAAATCCTCTGTCCCAAATTTTATGTACTAACTGTGTCCCATTGAATCTTAGCCATCTATTTGTGTGGGTCCCACATAAATGAATGACTTGCATTAAATGAGATAGGGTTGGTACACAAATTTAGGAACAGAGGATTTGTCCCCGTTGTATTCAGAATGATTTCAAGTTCTGAACCCTTGTGATGGATCCTATTAACAAAAAGGAAAATGATTGATTAATGTTACGACATTTGATCAATTTCATTAAAATGAAAAAAGGATGTATCAAAAATAATTTTCTAATTAATTCCAAACATATCTCAGGTTCACTATTTATTAATAAGAGTAAAAATCATAACCAATAAAATGACATATAAATTTACCACTAATCAAATTTAAATCACATCAATTAAACATGATATGATATAATTAATATAATTCAAATTCTTATCATATTATAAATAAAATGATATTATTTTAATCGAATTTTTTTATAAAACTAAACTTTAAACTCAATTAATTGAAAAATTATTTGATTACAATTTAATCGGATTGGAGTATGCGGATTTTGCCATCCTGGCTTACTTTTATTGTTTAATCATAAAAAGTCAACTGATTCTTTCTTGAATATTGTAAATTCTTTTTTATCCCAACGAAATTAAACTAAATTTGGAAATCAAGAAATGGGAAGTGAAGTTGAAGTATCAAACTTCAAGCATGAGAGAGAAAAAGAGGAGAATCAGTCTAGTTGGTGTTGATAGGCTGTTTTGTGTTCTCGAAAATTTACATCATACATACATGAAAAAGAGAACAAATGCGTAAGAGAATTAACATGTACTTTCGTTAAACAACCACCGAGTTCAGTCATTTCCACCGACGAATAGAAAGAAATGTATTTACTCACAGCCAACTTGAAGCTCTGTATAAATACGGATTCCATTTGGGTGGAGACAATACTTTCTTTCTATTGTCAAAAAAAACGAACTTTCTCGTTAGAAAACAGATCGACCGAGCAATATCGAGTTCGTATCTGCAATTATTAAATGCAGATCGAAGCAAGAAAAGAAAGGGAAATTTTATCCACATAGCCAACCTCGGGTGAGGAAAAAAAAAAAACAAATATACCAACTTTGGATACTCCGGTCTCCGGGGAAATGAAAAAAGGCCGGTCGGTTAGTCTTCAGAGATGCTCTGAAGATGAGGCCGCCATACTCCACTGCGACCAGTACGGCGCTCACGACGTGAGGTATGTTTACAGGAGCTTACTACCTTCTTCAGATAACGATCAGAATCCGAGGCAACGTCGCCACAGCATTTCTTGCTCCTCACGGAAGACTTTTTATTGGTCTCGTGGCTGATATTACCGGACTTTTTCTTGTCACTCGGTACGGAAGACGCCGGGATCAAGAAGTAAATGCTGCCCCTTTTGAGCTCGGATTCCGGAGAGAGGATCAGAATTCTCCGAACGACGCCTTGTGAACATGGTTTGCTTAGAACGTGATTTGGGTTATATTTAAGAATCTCTCCGGCGGTGACAGGTCGTGTCATCTCTTCCACGTAGCCGTTTAAGTGAACTATACGGATCAAGTCTAAGGCTCCGCATGGAAGAACACAGGCCAAACAACACCTTAAACTATTGCCCATTTTCTGCGAAATGTATCCTTGTGTCTGTGTGAGTTTGGATGAAACTCTATGTTGGTGATGACTCTCTAAATGGACGCTTAGGCTTGGTGTTCTGTGAGGTAGGGGAATGTGAATGAGAGGGTACGCAAGATTATATAGGAACAAGACAAGCGTACATAAGTGAACAGAGAGGGAAATGTACGATAGTTTATGCTGGAGTCAAAAAGACGAAATTATCGTCTATTTAAGACTGCTTAAGATTTCTTAAACTTGTTCTTGGGGTCATCAACTTGTGACCTAACCTTGCTTCCATGTTTCATTTACTTAAGCCCGCCGTCTTTGTCTCTATACGTGTGATACTGATACATGTTTAACTATGGATTTAAAGTATTGACATGGAAGGTAGATCCATTTTCCTTATACATTTACAGTGTTAAATGGCGCCGGAGATTTAATTGATAGTGTAAATTGCTAAAGAAACTAATTTGAACTTTTAATTCCATTTAACCCACTTGTTGTTTGTTAAATTTATAAAACTGAATATAGATATATACACAACCTTACAAGCTTACATGCAATATGTCATAAATTTATTAATAAATACAACATACGAAAATTCAATAAAAAATGAGAATAACTTGATTTAAACTTAAAACCTAAATTAGCCTAAATTGAAAAATGAGAATAACTTGAGAAATTTGACCCGTAGATGTAACCTAAATTAACGAGTGAACCATATAAAATTTGCTTATTTTACCTGTAGGATATAATTCGTTAATTTTTTTCCAACAAGTGGTATCAGAACTAGTAAGAAAATTATAATGAATTTTTTGGCGCAATCTGTTTGAATTTCAGGTGAACACAATTGGTAAATAGTAAAACAGTAACCAAGAAAGGTGATAATTATTTGTGCATTTATTTTTGAATTACCACAGTAGCAGTCATTGTAGCTAGCAACTAGATTTTATTTACACATACAGTACTATTCATATGTATTATATGATACTATTCATATATACCGTATTATTCATACATATGGGTACTATTTAAAGCAAGGTTCGATTCTGTGTTAAAGGATTTTTCATCAAAGATGGAGGTAAAAATAACCAAAGTAATTAGCCTAAATAGCTTCAACTATCAAACATGGAAGAACAAGATAAAAGATCTTCTGTTTGTCACAAAAGTGCATTTACTGGTGTTTACCATAACAAAACTTGAAAATAAATTAGATAAGAATCGGACAAGGAGTTCGAGCATGAGTAGGCATGTGATTTTATTCATCACTTTGTCAAGACAATGTGTATAACCAAATCTACAATGAGACTCAAGCACAGATGTTGTGGAAGAAGTTCGAGGAGTTGTATGCCTCAAATATTCATAACAATAAATTATTTTATCTGACAAAATTAGTGCAGATAAAATATCAAGAAGGTACCTCTGTATTAGATCACTTGAATGAATTTCAATGGATCATGGATTAATTATTAGGAATGGGCATAAAGTTAGATGATAAATTGCTTGCCCTTTTCTTGCTTACCTTCTTACCAAAGTCTTGGGAGACTTTGAAGATTTCAATTACCAATTTTGCAATTGATGATGTTGTTAACATGGAATCTATAAAAAGTGGAACTCTGAATGAAGAGATGAGACGAAGATCACAGAGTTTGGTCTCTTCAATATAGTCAGAAGTTCTGGTCACAGATACCAGAGGGAGGAGCAAATCTAAAGGTCCACATTCTAGAGATAAAAGCAGAGGAAGATCGAATAAATATACAAATGTTAAGCACCATCATAGCTAGAAGAAGGGCCATATGAAAAGGTTCTACCGGAAGTTTAAAGAAAAAAAGAACAAAGGTAAAGAAGTCAAGAAAGACTATAACAGTGATGACGAACACGCATCAACGACTGCCAACATTGATGACTTTCACATCATCTCATATGATAATGCTGTAAATAACGCATCATGTGAGTTCAACTAGAGAGGTGACAGTGGTGCCACTACTCATGCCACATCACATAAATAACTCTTCTTATCTTATGCACAAGGAGATTTTGGTGTCGTTACAATGAGAAATAGCGATTTGGGCAAAATCACTAAAAAAGGTGATATTTACTTGGAGATAGAAAATGACATGAGATTGACTCTGAAAGGTGTCAGACATATTTCTAATCTTAGCCTAAATTTGATCTCTGTTGGCACACTTGATGATGAAGGTTTTTGCAATACTTTAAAAAATGACAAATGGAAACTTACTAAAGGCTCATTGGTAATCGCCAAAGGTAAGAAGTGCTCAAAGTTATACATGATGCAGGTAAAGCTTTCCAGTGATGTTGTGAATCCAGTGGAGAAAGATGGTGCAATTGAATTGTGGCACAAGAGATTCGATCATATAAGCGAGAAGGGAATGACTTAGTTGGTGAAAAAGAATGCATTATTTGGAATTAATTAGAAACATTTAAAGAAGTGTGTTGATTGTTTAGTAGGAAAACAAAATAGAGTCGCTTTCAAAAGTTCCCTTCCTTCCAGAATGAAGAACGTGTTAGATTTTGTACACTCGAATTTATGTAGGCCAATGTCAAAGTCACTAGGTGGTACTCAATACTTTGTGACTTTCATTGATGACTATTCAAGGAAGAGGTGGGTATACACAATGAAGACTAAAGATCAAGTGCTATATGTTTTCAAGCAATTCCATGCCTCAATTGAAAGAAAAACTGGGAAGAAGTTAAAATGCATCCGAGCAGACAACGGTGAAGAATACACTGGACCATTTGACATTTATTGCAAAGAGCATAGTATTCGACATCAGACTACTCCTCCTAAGACACGACAATTGAATAGCTTAGTTGAGAGGATGAATAGGACCTTGATGAAGAGAGTTACATACATACTTTCACATGCAAAGTTGCGTAAGACATTTTGGGATAAAACTTTCGCTGCGTTTGGTTGCTGTCTTCAATAGCTGGAGGCGAAACGGAACAGGACAGAACAGAACAAACACTAGAGACAGTAAGGTGTTTGGTTGTGGTAGACAGAACAAAAATTTCTATTTCCGTCTCGAGGACAGAATGCGTTTGGTTACAGAGGACATAACGGATAATAATAATAATAAATTTGAATTATAATAAATACAAAAATATTATAATAATAATAATAATAATAATAATAATAATAATAAAAATAATAATAATAATAATATTATTATTATTATTATTATTATTATTAAGAACAACAATAATTAATACAAAATTAATAATAATAATATTCATAATAATAATAAAAAATAAA
>JANSVB020000424.1:2836213-2847062 GCA_025504935.2 Erythroxylum haughtii | reverse complement strand
TTAGACCACTAGTTTGAACTCCTCCTCCAATAGAATCTAGTGTATGAAAAAGAAGGGTAAATCCCTCTAATATCAGAGATCTTTCATGCAATGCCCCTTTTATTCTCCCTAATAAGTGTAAATTATATCGTGTTTTAGGGCATAGTTTGATATGTGTTTAACTATTAATTCAATCATTTAGTATGAGTTTAAATTAGAATTTAGTTTGTGAAGTATTTATGTTTTAAGTATTTTATGGGTTAGTACAAGTATTTGACCTTAAATATTATACTTTTGGAGGTACCTTGATGTGTTCGCTAGTGTTTCAAAGTCAATATTAAAGAACGGAGGAGTTTCAGAGACATTCAGGCCAAAACAATAACCTACGATCGTGGCATGTCAGACGATGATTATGACAGAACCTACATATTTTGCCCACAATCGTGTCCTACATGCCATTATCGTAACAGAAGGCTCATATGTGAGCCACGATCACGATGTGCATTGGGCAGATGAGCAAACAATCAAGAATGTCAAGTTTTAAGGAATTTGTTGGACCTTTCAAACCCCACTAGGGTTACCCAAAGCATAAGAGGATATTAAAAGAATGAGAAAGAGGCAGAAAAAGAGCTTTTGCATTAGCCATTTTAAGAAACCATAGAGAGAAATCATCGAGAGATAGAGGAAGAGAAGAAGGAAGAGAGAAGAGGAGAAGAAGCTGACTCGAAGTACTTCCCATATTAGGAGGTTTCCTAACATCACTGCCTTTCATCATCCATTTTAGATTGTATTTCTTGTTCTTTTAGTTTTATTATTGTATAGAATTGGATTGAACAGTTGATGATAAGATCTAAAATGTCAAGGATGTTCTAAACTCACCTTCAAAATTTTATTCTTGAATTAATGAGGATCTGGTTGTTTATGTGTTTATTGAATGTTGTTGTGCTTTGATTCTTCTATTGCATAATTCGGTAATAAACTAAGAGGGTTAATCAAATGAAAAACTATTAAATTGTACTAATGAGAGTTAGATGATTTAATATAAACCATAATTAAATCAGATCGATAATTTGTGCGAAGAGCGATCTTGTATAGGTTTCTGATAGTTTATTAGAGAACTTCATAACTAATTAGGATTTTGGATAGGTTGAGAATTGAGAGATTGCAACCTCCATAATCTGATTAAGGTTTATAATTTAGTGTTGTTAAAGAAGTGCTCTAAAGGCAATCACCTTTAGCACTTATTGTACATATCATTTTATGATTAATAAAGGCATTTTTCATTATTTCGATGTTCATAGATTTATGGATTTGATGTTGATCTTAAATTGATTTAATGAAGTCCTTAATACAAAACATAGCATGGAGGAAATCATGATGAGATGATGATAATGAGATTCCTATCATATGTAATTATGTCTGTATCTAAACCTTCCTTAGTCATAGGATTAATAAGATGGGATATCATTAATCCGAATAAACTAGTGCATATTATACTCCTTGATTAGATCAAATAGTAGATCTCATAAGCTATAGACATGAGTTGTTTAGAGTTAACGTACAGATGCTCACCAAGGGTAGAAAGTACATTGGATTGACCTACTATGAGACAATCATATGGATATTCTATTCCATTATCCATGATAGTCTCATCACAGTAATGATGCAAGTATCCTTTGACTTAAGGTGCTCAAGGATATCTCAGATACTAATCCTATGCTTTGACTCCATTCATCGGTGCCTTTTAGGGGTTACTCATAGGTTGGTGATTGGGTACAACTTGAGGTATTTAGAAGTAATTGAGTAGCCAATAAATGATTCACCATTCCTGATAGAAGGAGATGATACCTACGACCTCTTGTTGAGGTCATTATTTAGGAGTCATCGGTCAGAGCATATATGTCATAAAGAGAGTCTTCAATGATACATAGAGTAATGAGATCTTTAGGAAAAGTTCTAATAACACTTGGACTAGATGTGACGTAGTCAGTCTAGTCGGAATTGAAACTTTGACCATACTCTGAACCAAGTGAGGTATAGATGGTGAAAGGACGAATTGCACGGCAACATTGTGTATGGAAGGGTTCGTAGTCAAACAAATGACTTTCTAGTCTATTGGGGTCACGTCGTATTGCTAGATACCGCTCTTGACTTACATGAATTAAGTGTTAATTCAAGTGGCTAACATAATCGAGAACCTAATGGGTCACACATATAGGAGACCGAAGGATGAGTAAAATGGTCTTGAATGGTGATTCAAGATATGAGAGAGTGTTTCAGGATTGTACCGTGATGTGATCGTGGTAGAAAACATTGCATGAAATGGATTAGAAACAAGTGTTGTTAGCTTCCATTAATGCATGTTACTCGTGGTCATTAACTTCCCATAACTTCCATTAATGTATGTTATTCATGGTTATTAACTTCTCACAACTTCCATTAATGTATGCTATTCATGACCATTAACTTCCCATAACTTTCCATTAGTGATGGGGGTTACAGAAGGCCAAATGGTGCAAAAAATTGAGATGATTTTTGTGCATTTTATGTAAGACGCAAGAAAAGAAAAAGAAAGGTTCTTTTTTTACACACACACTTTTTCTCTCTAACTCTCTCAGGAGTTCTTGTCTTTACTAGCACAAAAAAAGAATTCTAGCAATCTCCTAGTGAAGTTTCATCCTTCTATCTTTATATGGACTTTCATTAGAGACGATCTGTATTGATATTTTTGGTTTATGACAACCTAACGTGGAGAAGATTAAAGAAAAAAGGAGATTGTCAGAAAGATATGTAAACATCTTACATTTCATGTTTTTGTTTTTTCTATATCTATATGCATGAGTAGATTTGATTTTTGAGGTTATGATTTATTTATGCTGCATATATTTGATATACATTATGTATACATGATTTGAACCTAACAGTGGTATCAAATCCATCTTGTGCCTTGTTAGATGTCGAATATATGACACGTGAAAACTGTTGTCATGGTTGTGATAATTTAGAGTCCTGTAATGATTTGTTTGAAATTAATTATAGAAAGATGGTTTTCATGATTTTCTTTCACCAATTTGTTCATAAGATGCAAACGAATGATTAAGTGTGACTGAAAATATTTTTAATGTGATTAAAATTTTTAATTTTGACTTTACAAGAACATGCATGAAATCTATCTTTCTGCTGGGCATGTGATGTCTATTGGCTAAACTGATAAGGTTACACATGATTTTCGTGCAATTTGATTCTAGAAAATTATGTGAACATATTTGGGATGTGTTTATGCCTCTATAATTTTTATAGAATTATTTAAAATGTTTTAATAATTTGATCAAACAATTTCCAGATCTAGACAGTTGATTGAGCCCAAGTTTATTATATAAATTGGCTACACTTTCATAGCTTTTAATGTGTTTTTTGACTTTTAATTTGTGATTTTTGTTCTTTTATTAGCCCCTTTGCATGAGCTCATACTTTATACAATTTGATAGCAAAATAGCTGCAAATTGACATTAAATCCATCATAATTTTTCCAAGGACAATTGATACTGCAAATTGTTATTTCATATTGTAGGGAAAAAGAATAGTCAAAGGGATCAGAAGAGTCAATACGTCGCGGCGCATGAAGAAGTCTGCACGCCGCGACGTAATGCAAGCAGCACGCCACGGCGAGGATCCAAGAAGTGCACGCCGTGGTGCCTACAAAGCATCTCGCAGCGACGAGGATCAAGAGGAGCACGTCGTGACGCCAACCATGTAACACGCCACGGCGAGCAATCTAGGAAGGGACGCCGCGACATCAACGAAGCATCTCGCCGCGGTGAGCAGACAAATATCTGGACTTCATTTGGAAAGATCTCTCACTTTATTGACCCAACCCGCATCCATCATTTAAAAGCCTTGCTATTTTTAGGTCAAAGGGGATGGATATCTTTCGGAGACACTGGGGAGGCAGAAAGACTATTTTTCCATAGATACGACCACCCATTCATCTTCGACCATCACCATCATCTCTACTCCACCGCCAGTCTCTTTCGCAACCATGGGTGACATCCGATCTTCAACAGTCGTGAGAGAATCCGGAGTCATGCTCGGCTAAATCACATTTCCTCTTGAGAATGTAGCATCGGCTTGAGTTCACCGGTTCTTAAAAAGGGAGTTAATCCTACATCGTCAAGTTTAATTACATTGTTGTAAATTCATGAGTTAGGGTTTACTGCTTCCAACAAGGTCATTATCTCATTTAAGCAATCTCAAGGTTTAAAAACGAATAGTTCCACTTTCCTAGCACACCCTCACTTACCTCTCATTGAAAACATTAAAAATGGAATTAGCCAAAATTAACTATCAATTAAAAACATGTATGGTTTTCCAAAAACACATGTAAAACTTTGAAATTTTCAAAATTTTCAAAACACAAAAGTATTAAAAATCTAATTTAGGAGAATTGTTGAAGTGAGGGAATAAAAGCAGTGAGATTGTGGTTTTTTTAATTCAAAAATAGAAATTCCTCCCCCACACTTAAACACAATATTGTCCTCAATGTTGAAACAATCAAAACACAATTGTGTAGATATAAACAGTAAAGCAACCAGAAGATAAAGCACAGGGGGTGATGAAAAAACAATAAGAATCAACAAAACAATAGGGCCATCAGTAGCTAATGAAATAAGTCACATCATCTAGAACAGGTTAGTGCAATCCATGGAAAATAACATCGGAAAAGTTAACTAAGTATCCAATAGACTCAAGAGTGAAAACATAAAGACTCGAGGATAAAACAACAACATAGAAACCAAAAAGACACAAGACTAGTCTGTAGGATGATAAGCATGAACCCAGAAGGTCTTGTTTCAGATGGGTCTGCTCCAGACGTGCCCCTTCTAAATGTGTCAACATCGCTCATCGGTTCATCCTCATTAGAGGGCAATTGGAATTGTAATCATGCAGTGATCAAAACATTCATGCGATGACGATAACGTCTGTCCCAATCATACATAGCATCTCTATCCTTCTGTTGCTTCATTTCCCGTAAGAGAGCAGTGTGGAGTTGGTGGAGATCAGCAGAAAGTCTGTTGATCTTACCAATGAGGGTCTCTAAAGTGACAGGCTCAGGGACTTCCTGAGTTGGCTGGCCTTCATTGGCTGATGCACCAGCTGTTAAGGCTGCACCAACATCATAAACAAGTAGGGGAGGGGGTGGTTGTTCAAAGGCAGGTTGTTTGAGGCACTCGTACCTAAAGAGTGAGGCTAGGTCAAAATAGCTATCGTTATCAAACGCAAGGACGTCATGGGCATGGAAAATGTTAGAGACAAAGTGAGGGAATGTATTGATGGAGTCATGGAGGGCGGAGGCGATAGCATCAGCTATATTGACCGGAGGTCAGTCATTAGGAGGTAAATGTAGAGGGTTTGGCACTTAGTGACGTTAGATAGGTGGGTGGTGGGAATGTTGTTATTACAGACCAAGTGCAGTTAAGGACGAGCCTCCGATCGTAACTCAGAGCGTTTAAGGTAGAGTTTAGCATGGCATGGTCAATGCCAGTCAGCGCCCTCTTGACAGAGGGTGCAGGCAACATCAGCCATCGGGTAGTTATGGATAAGTTGGTCATAAAGACACTGGCGACATGGGGGAAGACCATAGTGATGGCAAACATTAGCAATAGTGAAGGCATGTGGCTCCCTAATACCATGAAAGTCAATGTCCAGTCAACCGTGGAACTGGGCATAAATGTAAAAATGGCAAACAAACTTATCATTACCTAGGGTATGCTCTTGAACTAAAATTGGGAGGCATGAAGTTGCTAGACAAAAGGGTTGTCTGGGGGAGCTAGAGGAAAAGGTCACTCTTTGATGAGAGGTCTAGCATCGATTTTTTCATACATTTCTTCAAAGATATATTTGTCAAGGGAGTCAGACTCACTAATAAGGGCAAGGTTTTTGGTTCAAGGCATTTTCCTACGGAGAGAACACACAGACAAACAAACTTAAACAACAAATAGATAAAATCAAAACTAACAACCTAAGCAAAAAACAATGGTTACTCCAATGATTCTAGGGTTTTCAAAGAATAAGAAAGTTCCCAATTTAAAAGAGAAACGTCAAAAGAGAAACATCAAAAGAGAAAAATGCACTATGGATCATCGAATAACCTAACACTTACATAACTGAAACAAAACAAATCTAAATCTAGAATTAAAGAATGAACAAAACGTAAAACTATTCTACGCGAAACACCAACAAAAAATAAGATAGAAGAAATAAAAAAAATGGAGGAAGAAGAGAAGATGAAGATACTTATAGAGAGGAGGAAAAAATCTACACATAGAGAGTGTTGAGAAGCAAAGGGATTAGAAGGTAATGAAGGGTATAGGAGTGGAAGACGGAAGTAGAGGGATAAGAGATGAGGGAGATGAGGGGAGGCACCAAATGTGTGTTTAAACCAAATGGGGAGAGTTAGGAGGCTTAAGGGGGTGGGAGTGTGAAAAGACAAAAAAAAGGTAGAAATAATATAAATAGGTAAATGATATATAGGGGCAGAATGGTAATCTAATAAGTAAAAATTGAATAAATGAGGCCAGGGGGCGGGGGTGGGTGAGGGTGTGGTTTGCACAGATTCTATCTTCATCACGGTGAAAGTTTGAGGACACTGTGGCGAAGATATCCCGAGAGGAAAGGGGAAGAAATAGGAGTACTTTGCCACAGTGATGTGGAATGCATGCCACGATGAAGATATCCCAAGAGCAAAGGGGAAAAAATAGGAGTATTTCACCACAGCGACGTGGAATGCACATTGTGACGAAGATATCCTAACAGCAACAAAAAGAAACTAGGGGGACTTTGTCGCGATGAAATCATGAGTTTGTCGCGGCGAAAATAGCCCCAACTAAAAAAAACAGACAAAAAACTTCAACAAAGAAATTACAAACATGACAAAGAAACACAAGACATGAGCTGGATACTCGAAAAACCTTTAAGTGCATATATATGGTCATACCATATCTAAAATGGAGTTAGACCTATAATAATCTCTTCCTCCAACCCATTTTAGAGGAGATATCAACCACCCCATTGATCACTTGAAATTCATCTCGACGAGCTTACTACAAAGCTTAAACTTGTTCTTAGGAACTATTTTTGTTAATATATTAACACCATTATTATCCAAATAATCCATCTCCTTTTGCATTTCATTGATTCAAGATTCTTTATCTTTGAGTGATTGAAAATTTTAAAAGTCTTGGTGTCCCCTTTAGTAGTGACTAAGAGATATTCTAAACTCAAGTATGTAGTTGAAGGCCTTATCGCTTTAGTTTAACTTCAAATTTGGACACCTTACAACATTTGAACAAGTTGCTTACTCTAAGCGGACCACCTTAGTCAGCATATCAATACCATTCAAGTCTGTATGAATCTTCTTCATGATGCTCCTTAATCATAAACCTTAACTAATGATATCTGACATCTATATGCTTTGCGTTGGAATAATAAATAGTGTTTTTGCTCAAGTCAATAGCACTTTTGACTATCACAAAACACTATATAGTTTTCGTGCTTCACATCTAACTCTTAAAGGAATCTTTTCAACCGAAATATCTCCTTACTAGCTTCCACTGCATGTATATAATCTGCTTCAGTCATAGATAGAGTTATATACTTTTGTAGTTTTGATTGCCATAAAATGACTCCCCCTACAAACTTAAATGGAAAACCTGAAGTAAATTTTCTTCCATTAAGATCTCTAGCCATATCTGCATTTATATAACCTTATAGAATTAACTCCTCATCACCAAAGAAAAAAATTCTATTTTGAAGTACCTCTCAAGTATTTCAAAATTCATTTCACTACTTCCTAGTGAACCTTTCCTAGATTAGACAAAAATTTGCTCACTAACCCAATGAATTATGCAATATTTGGTCTTGTACTCACCATAACATACATCAGAGACCCTACTGCAGATGAGTATGTAATAAAATACATACCATATTTCTCCCTTTTTGTTGAAGGACATGTACGTTTACTCAACTTGAAGTAAGGTGGTAGTGACATGCTAATCGACTTGTTATGCTTCATATTGAACCATTCTAGCACATATTTAATCTACCTTTCTTATGAAAACCACAATTTCCTACTCTTCCTGTCTCAGGTTATCTCTGTGCCTAAAATTTACTTGGCAATTTACAAATCATTCATATCAAAAGGGAACAAATCCTCCTTCAACTTTTGGATTCTACCAATTTTTGAACCACAATCAATATATCATCAATATATAAAAGAAAATTGATAAATTTCTCACTCATGAACTTCTTGAAATACATAAACCCATTGGTATATGTTCGGTTGTATCCATAATCTGTCATAAACGTGTCGAACTTTAAATACCACTTCCTTGGAGTTTGTTTCAACTCATATAAAATTTTCTTCAACTTGCAAACCAAATTCTCCTTGCCTTTAGCTTTGAAATCGTCTATGTTAGACCCCAAATTTTTTTATTTATTATTGGTTTATTTGTTTCATTTTTTTAGGGTTGAGTTATTAAACTAGCAAGTATGAATAGAAATTAGAAAATTTGAATGAAGTGTTAGAATTAAGTTAGCTTAAGTAGTTGGTGGGCTTATGTTAAAAGAAAGAAGGGTAAATATGGAAAGACTAGTTTAATAAGGGGAAAAATGGGAAAAAAGATAAAACAAAAGAGGTTGGAATTAGAAGAATAAGAAAGAAGAAAAGATGAAATCATGAGAAGAAAAGAAAAAAGGAGAAAAACATAGGGAAGAAAGAAAGAAGAGAAGAGAGTTGTGAGAGAAGCTAGGGAAGAAGAAGAAAATGTGGAAAGAGATAGAATCAAGCTTGTCTAAGGTAAGTTTTTCTTTCTTTCTTGATTAGGTAGAGAAAGAAATAGAGAATGGGTTGTGTTGAAAGAAGATGAAATCAATTTGATTTTGGATTTCTAAGCTAGGGTTTTGGTTTTCTAGCCTAGATGGACTATAGGTAGGTTAGGTTTAAATTCAATTTTAGCATTTCTTTAATTCTTGAAGTTTTATGAATTTTTATTTGAATATGGATTAAATAAAAATTGCTTTATTTGAAGGGAATCAAGAAAACCTTACTCAAGAGCAAGAGGAAAGGCAATCTTAAGCTTGTTTTTTTTTAGTAAAATTAGGTGGGTAATCTATTTATAGTTGTTATGTGATTGAGAAAATTCTTGCCTATGTGTGTATATGTGGATTTGCTTGAAATTGAATTGTTGTGACTTGATTGGAAATGCATGTTGCTTTGTGATTATGTTATACCTTGAAAGAGGTTATAACATTTTGAATTAAATGGAAAGGGGAAAAAGCATAAAAGTTATGAAAGCATAATGAGCATGAAAGGTATGAATGTGTGTGAAATGAGTTAAGCATTGAAATTTGATTGTGTTTGGGCAAGAGAGGAACATTTCGTTAGTCACGTGCATGTTGACCTATAGCCTTCTCCCGGCTGCTCGCTTGAGGCCACGAGATTCTGAGAAATCGGACTCGTTTTCTTCACGAAATAAACTTCAGTTTCTCTGTTTTGTTCCACGGAACTCTCGAGACATTTGTTTGTGCATTGTACATTTGATTTGTTATGAATGGTGCATAATTGAGTGATATGCTTTGATGGTTAAATGTATATGCTATGTTTATGTGATGATGTTTTAATAACGAGTTTTGAACTAGAATTGTGAATTTGGTCGAGAAATTGAGAACTGTGTGTTTCATGAATTCAATGTGAATTTTCTATAACAAATGAACATTTCAATGATTTCTCTTATTCTCCATTATAAATTTGTTATTTGCGAGCTTTTAAGCTCACCCCCTTTCCGTCCCATCTTCAGGTGAAGAGAATGAGATCGAGTAACCAAGAGTCGAGGCGTCATTCTATTTTTTGCAATGCTTTTGTATATTAAGTTAGATTTTGTAAAAACAAGGCTTTAGAAGAATTTTGAAAATTATTGGGGTTTTGTACCTTTTGTAATTCGGATTTGAATATTGATGATGTAATGTGGCTTGAAATACCCATTAGAGCATTGTAAAACTCTTATTTTATGATGTGAAGTTGAATTTGTATACGGATGATTGTTAAGTCGAATTGTAAATTTGTGTATGGATGATTATTAAGTCAAAATATGAATTAATTAAGGATGAGGTTAAGTTGGAATTGGGTACACTAGAAGAAGTTATCAACTTGAGATGATGACTTTTGAACATGAATTGTGGATATATATATATATATATACATACATATAAGTGAGATATTATAGAAAAAGGAAAGATAGGATTTTTATGAATGATGCGAATTAATTGTAAGGGATGAGTCAAATGAGTAGAGATTAGGGAGTTTAATGAAGTAAAGTTGGTAATTGAATGGTTATGCTCATGACTTTCCAAGTTGTATATTGCAAATTTCAAGTTTTTCATAAGGGTCAAAATGGGTTTCTGACTTCAGTGGAAAATTTGGATTGATCTAGGCTAAATTAGACAAAGTTGTCTGTTTGGAAGTTGTAGATTACTTTTCTAGATTTCCAATGATATATCGTATGAATTTTTTGGACATTGGAGTTGAGAGATATGATTATTAGAAGTTTGTGATGTTGCATAGGATGGACATTCAGAACAGCTATATTGTTTTTGAAATTTTGACCCTTATAGAGGCAGAAATTATTTTTAAATTCTTCATATAAGTTGTAGATCTAGAAGTCTTTTTTAAAACGGTCTAATAATGACCTTAATCCTATATTTGTAGTGAAAGTTATGCCCTTTTTTCTAAAACAGGTCCGAGAAAGAAAAGCAAAGGAGGAAGAAGGGAAGCAAGTCGTTATCGCGACTTTGCGACTGTGCCGTAGGTCGCGAC
>JANSVB020000424.1:2784272-2795054 GCA_025504935.2 Erythroxylum haughtii | reverse complement strand
GAAACTTTATGATTAAATATGATATATTTAATAAATAAGGATCAATATGAGATATTGAATCTTATATGGACATAATTGGTATTTAATTAAAATTATTTATAATTCTAATTAAAGTTTAATTGAAATTAGAATTTAATTTCAATTAAATTACTAAAACGTTCAAATCTTATTACAAATAGGCTTAAGTTCTATGAAGTTAACACTTCATGCTTAATCCTCTTTATAAGAGTTACAGAATTCTCTCAACCTGTTCTGTAGATACCGTTAGATGATGAACACTTGTGCGACTACGGTGGTTGAGACGGATCAATTTTCAAAACAATTTGAGGGATACAACAAGATAAAAATTAAGCTTCGAAATAAGGTACGAATTAAGTTTTCGTTTTATTATGATTCGTGTTAATCATTTTATAGAATTAAATAGATTTTGGTTTTCAAGAAATCAAAAGTTACAAAAAAATTTAGTAATTATTCCGCGGTCGGAATCAGATCTTGACTCAATTTCCCAACACAATCAACGTGTCTATTGGAAGAATATTATTCAAACATGTCTCTTGGATGGATATCGTTGGGCTACACCATTTTATTGGTCAACCACTATGTAAACAAACATTTTGGTTACAAGCATAGTTTTAAAAACCGGCCATAAACTTAAATTGGTTGACCAATCCCCATAACTAGAAGACTAGCAATTTCAAATCCCCAAAGTTGATTTATTTAATGCAATTATAATTAAAACAACTTCCAAAACATACGTAAAACAGTATTTGATGCTAATATTTGTCCTCTAGAAATGAAGATGGCAGCAATTACTAGTCAAATCGGGGCTGTGACGGGATATAATGACTGGTGGCAAGTTTGGGTGGTAATGGTGGTGTGCAGGATGGTGATACTTGGAACTGCTTATGGCTCCGTTTAGCACCAAAATGGAACACATTTACTGATTTACAAGGATGTTGGTAAACAGAAACTCACAAAGTCGAAATATGGATTAAAATGAGACGCTAAAATACAAGGTAATGGATCCTTTTTCACAGGGCACCAATGTTCTTGAGGCCCAGAACAACCCCAACACCAATAATGTGGCCAACAGTTCCACATGCCAAAGTGTCGGCGAGGGTGAAACCAGCAGGGTCACCGGTTTGCAAGCCTGAGTCCCTCACTTCGAGCTTCAAACCTGCGGTGGCCTTCCTGTTGGCCGAAGGAGCTAGCCCGAATCTTCCAGCAAATAGCATTAGGCTGGTGCTTGTCACCATTATCTGCAAGTAACATTAGGTCAAATAAATCGTTAGACATTCCAATAGATGGAAACTAACTGTTTGAAGTTTGATCTTACCAAATTAGTTGGTGAACCGATGAAATCCATGCGAGCACCCAAAGCTCCATTTCCCTTTCGCCTCATTGGCTGAGCAACCGCCTGCATGAAGAAAAGAAAATTGCTTGTTTTCTTAAGAGAACATGCCCAATATCCTAGGGGGTTTAATTGAAAATGAGTAGGCCAAGGATGACGAACTAACCAAGGAATTAACGGGGGCAGCTGGCTGGGGTCTAAGACCGTTGAACTGTGGTACAGTGGTGGTCAGGGAGGCAGCTGCCATTTTGACACAGACGGAAAATGATGAGAATCAGAGATCTGTTCTTGATAAAGAAAAGGAAAGGAGGAGAGGTTACAGGCATAGCTATAAAACTGAAGCATACGGAGCCACATGAGCAACATGTGGCTTTAGGATGCTAGAATTGGATACACTTTGATTCTTGTGGCTGACTTGGCTTTCTGGCATAGGTTGAGGCACTTGGATAAGGTTTCAGGCTGAAAGTAGGATAAGTTGGCATTTGGATCAAATTACCAACTCCGACCCTTCACCATTTATTGGGCTTCAGGTTTTCGGTTTCAACTTCAACAAAACAATATTTTTAGGGATCACAAATGGGCTTATTGTATCGGGTCGAGCCTCAAGCTATCTAACATTCTAACTCAATCTACCTTAAAAGACCGATTTTTATAAACAAAACGAAATTATTTTATATTCTTTTTTTTTTTAAGATTTTCGACAGATAAGACTCGGGTTGGTGTTAATAATTTATATCTTTTAAAAAATATTTTTATGATATTGGATTTTGTTAAAAATATCTTATTAAATAACATATATTAATTGTTGGAAATTTAGGCATTCCGAACCCACACCCAATGATATTTTATAGACAAAAATATTAGAAAATAGAGAAATAATAACAACATAAGAGAATTTACGTGGAAACTCCCAAACCGGAGAAAACTACAGGCATTGAAAAGAAAAATTCACTATGTGAAAAATCCTTACAATCACATAATTTTTCCTCTTACCCAACCCCCCAATGCACTAATACACTTACAAAGAAATACTCAAAACAAACTCTCCAACTCTCACCTCGAAAGAGCAATTTAATTAGAGTCAAATTTTTCATACAAATTTTTGACTTTGTATTGGTGTATTAACCAAGAAGGTAGCAACCTCCTTATATAGGTAAGAGGCTTGTCCCAATTATTTTTCCCAACTAATATGGGACAAACAAAAGAGCTAAAACTCAACAATCTCTACCTTGGTGACTTTGGTTGATCCCACATTCACACTCCACCTTAATGAAGATCTCCTGAAAATAACATAACTCTCAATGTAGAGAATTATCATACTTCACCATAAAAGCATACCTGCTCAAAATAAACCAATTCCAAGCCTTATGTTGAAAATAACATTGCTGAAAAATTATGGTGCAACTCCCATGTTTGCCTTTCGTGGAAGTTCATCAACCATCGACATAAATTCCACCACACACCTTGCATTAATGTCAAACCAATGCCCGTGTGCAAACTTATGGACCTGCTAATAATAACACATCCTCTATTATGGCAACTTTGGCATTAGCGGCATGCCATGATGATGTACATGCCACCTAGTCAATTAAATATTCATTTTCCACAATATCAAAAATGTACACGAAATGTAGATCCAACACCACCAGAAGGACAACATTTGATGCAATGTGAATTTTAAAAGATCTAAAACAAAGATGTTAAGAATTTTTTATGCATACTCAATTACAATTAGTTGGTAGGATCATACATATTAGAAAGGATTCTATCTTAAATTTAATTAAAAATCTTTATGTTGAGAATTTAGACCTCTTGAACCCACAGCCAAGGATATTTTATAAATAAAAATATCAGAAAATAGAGAAATAATAATAACACATGAGAATTTACGGGAAAACTCCCAAGCCCCAAAAAAAAATCCACAGGCATCGAGAAGAAAATCTACTATATGAAAAATCCTTATAATCACACAATTTTTATTCTCACCAAATCCCTCGATACACCAATACACCCACAAAGAGAGGTGGGTCACAAAGGATACACTTAAATACCAAGTCTTTCCTTAGTCAGAACTTTCCTAGATATGCACTTCCACACTACCACACCAAGGCTCCACTGCACCAAATGAACCTCTCACAAGAAATTCTTTTGTGATGTGGAAGGTCAGTCAAAACTGCGACCACAGAGCATACTCAAAATTTTCAAAAAAACATACATTAGCTCTGATACCAATTGTTGATAATTTTCGAACCCACACCCAATGATATTGTATAGACAAAAATATCAAAAAATAGAGAAATAATAACAACACAAGAGAATTTATATGGAAAAAAAACTCCCAAACCGGAGAAAAAACCACAGGCACCAAGAAGAAAATCCACCATGTGAAAAATTCTTATAATCACACAATTTTTCTTCTCACTCAATCCCCCGATACACCATTACATCCACTAAGAAATACCCAAAACAAACTCTCCAATTCTCATTTCAAAAGAGGAATTTAACTAGAATTAAATTTGTCATACAAATATTTGACTTTATATTGATGCATTAATCAAAGAGGTAGCAACTTCCTTATATAGACAAGAGCCTTGCCCTAATTGTTTTCCCCAATCAATAAGACAAACAAAGGAGCCAAAACTCAAAACTTAAGTATTGAATTTTTTTTTTTTCACGTAGCTATTTCGGATGTGTAACTTTTTTAAGCTTTTAACGCCGTCTTTCTAAAGCTTAAGCCTCTCGAAACATTTAGAAAATGGGAATTCAAACCTTGAATTGAGCTGCACTTTTATTTTACGGATTTTGTAAATATAGTGATGATGTAAAGATTTAAGAACGAATGACATATTTGGTCTTTCATGTTACATAGAGGCTCTACTGCAGCAATGTTTTGTCTTATTTTTAACAGCAATTTTGACTTGCTAGTTTAAAACCTCATCTAGCCTAAAAAAGAAAATTACCAGTCGACCCCACAATTCGATCACGGTTGGATTGGTACCTGGTTTATCGAAACAGATCTTTTCTTTACTAAATTATGGAAAGAGAAGCAACAATATTCATGAGGAATAGTCAAACGAGATATGGCCTCGAGCTATGAATTGTGTGGGACATGAAAATGATCCATTCATAGTAATGGGGTATAAGAAATAAATAAGGAATTAATAATGTGTCAACTGGAATACTATTATAAACTGGATGACAACCACAATAATTATATAGTCTCAACAACACAATCATTTAGTTTATTAGGCCGTACAGTCAACAGGCGATCATTGATTAGGGCTTTGATATTTCTACATTAATACATAACTTGGGACAAATGTTTTTCTACCAAGAATTTTGCCAGGTATTCGTAGACTACTTGTGTAGGATGAATTGCATCCCAAAAAAGGAACTGCGAAGCATTACGACACTTTGGTGCTTTTGGCTCGCATATGAATGACAGCCCAAGTTGAGTACCTCCACAACAACTTTTCTTTGCGTCGACAAAGTCTGAAATGTCGGATAAAAATCACACCTGGGTTTGCCTATATATATATAAATAATAATTAAGCTTTTGGGATTAATTACCGTATTTCTTTGGATTGTTGATCATGTCGAGAGGTGAGTTGTATATGTCCCCGTAGAGAATTTCGCTCCCTGGAAGGTTTGCCTGTCATTGAGGCAACAACTTCTCAAGCTTCGTATTGTATAATTGAGAATCCGAGTTCTGATCCTCCAAACACCCGGCAGACATTTTTGGATTCCTTAGCTTGGCTTGGACTTGAATTGGGAGACAGCCAATCGGAGGCAGGCCATTTACTATAAATGTACGGCAACCAAGATCATATAATTCCTGTTCACCACTTAGTCTTGCACAATTAATAGTTCACCATTTGAATAAGACATATATCAATAACAGAGATACAGCTTTCTTATAGTTTTAAAAACTTCTAAAAAATTTCTTATAATTTTCAGTTTCTAAAATAAATATCTTTTCCCAAACTTCAGAACAAATGTATTATTAAGAGTAAACATAAACTAATTAAATGTCACTAACATGTTAACTCAATTTAATTCTTAGATCTGTATCAAATTAAATATAAATTAATAATTTGAAATAACTATAATAAAATATTAGTTTAGCTCGAATTTAATTAATTTGGTTCTAGTTTAAAATCTGAATTGAATTGTATATTTCATTATCATTTTTTAACCAAAATCTAAGAGATGAAATATTTCTAGAAAATTAAAAACTAGAAACAATATGTTTGAGAATTTTAAAAAATAAAGAGCTTTTTTCTAAGAAATGTTTGAGAATTTTTAAAAATAAAGAGTTTTTTCTAAGAAAGAAGCCACTGAAAATTGAAAACTCCATGGTCCTCTCACTTAAGATGAACTATACTGAAGTGCTTAAATATCAAATCGAAACTAACGACAGAATGAAAATAAAACATAAATATCAAATAATTGAACTTAGAATTTCTGTTTAGATAATAAAAAAGATTAAAAGCTTCTTTCTTCAGCGTTTGGTGAAGCGTTTATATCTTTTAATCTAACAAAATGATGACTAGTAAATACCTGAATATTAATTACATGAATATATACTTGAAGAATCTCATGTACTGGTCTTGGCTTTCAAAACTAATTATATTCTACAATATGGAGATACTAGCATACTTTATTTGCTACCGCTGTTGCACGCAAATCCCAACCAGCTTCCTTGGAATCAAGACAGAAAAGGAAGAAAGAATTACAAACCTTGATGAACGATGTGATCCTGTTTTGTAGAAAATCTTGATAGCCATGAACATCAAACTCCAACCTCCTTGTTGGAAGATCATAGAAATTGAAAATCCAATCGTTAGTTCCAGCACTAACATACAACAAAGCATCACCAATTATATTCGCAGCCTCTTCTTCTCCGATAACTCCTTTAAGTCTTGATGTGTAACTCTTAAACATCTCCACTTGCTTTGGAAATGGAATGACATTTGGTGCAAGTGAGGTCACATCGTCGTATCCTGAACCAGCAGAAGCAAAGCTAACACCAGTGAGGAGCTCTTTGTCAGCTAATTTTGGATCCAAAAACGCAGGAACAGTGTCTTTAATCCCCAACTTTGAAGCAATGAAGTCAGGAACAAGTTTCCCATTTGAGAATCTTCCTGTTGATATTTGACCTGGAAAATCTTGACCATAAGGATAAAAATCAGCCTTAAGCAATGTGTTGATATAGTTGTTGTTTCCGGAGTCCACTGTAGAGTCGCCGAAGATGAGAATAGCAGAGAATTTAGGCGAGGCTTTTGGGTTTCTGGAATTGCGGATTCCATAAGAGAAAGCTGAACTAAGAAGCAATAAAATCAAGGAAGGGATGGTATTTTTCATTTTCATAAAATAGTTATTACCTATTTTTTTGAACTTGATGTTTTGTGACATGAAAATATGCGTTATTTATAAGCAGAAAGTCTAGAGGTGCATTACTTATTAGAAGAAAGTTAAAGACGTGAGACATAATAGGAGATGGATTATTCATGACGGGTCAATTTTATAAGCTCATGTTCACACTCAACTACTATATACTTCTTACAATTCAATTTTTTTTATAATGTTCATATCTACACTCAATCTTTTTTTGCTACATAGATCTCAAAAGGAACATCTAAGTTAATAATGACAATTTGAACATGTTACATCAAACATGTGAAACAAATGTATGTCTATCATAAATGAAATGTTAGACTATTTAATGTCCCATATGACTTATAATTTGAGTCCCATAAAAAGCACCTAAGATAATGGTTATTGAGTATTAAATGATGGAACTCAAATGGGTCATAGACTCTTTCTCCCTCTCTTTTAAAACTAAAACATCATAATAGTTGATGAACCATCGTTATTGTTGGTAAATGAGTATATAAGTTTTAGCAAAACTTATGATTGTAATCTGAATCATTATCTATACTATTGAAGATAAAAATAAAAGGAAGAAGAAGAAAGGAATCAACACCTTACAAAATAAACAATCATAGATACAGATTCGATGTAAATAATCGTCGATCAATAAATGTTTTACATGAAAGACGTATAATGATAACATCAGCCAACATTATCTTCTTTGGTGTTTTGTTGTTCCATGTTATAGTGAGCGAGCGCAAACTTTGCCTCTTCTCACATTGTTTCTTACAATGAATCATTTCGTCTCACTCTCCCATAAAGGATCCTAACAATTGTATCTGATAACTCTATTAGAATTTCCTCAACTCTTCTGATTACAATTGTCATATCCTAAACTCAATCCATCAAAGTTGGATCTCCGGGATTTGAGATACCAAAGGATGGCACAAATTAATTAACTCTGTCACACAAAATCAAGAAAAAAATGAAAAAAATTTTATCCAAAACAGCGATCAACAATAAAAATAAAATCAGACCACTAGATCTTTCTAACTTAAATATAATTTTGATATGTTACTCTAACTAAAAAGCTGATATGATTCGATTTTAATTACACTCTCTTTCAAATAATATTTCATAACTAACCTGAAGAACCTTATAACATAATATATTCATGGTTTGCCATCACATCATCTCACTGAACTCGAAATTAGAATTGTCATAGCTCATAAAAGAAATGTGTAGAAAGGTTTCAATCCCCAATCCAAATTTATATTCATAAAGTAATTAATATAAATTCATATTCATAATATCTTCTCTTTATTAATTTAAACTAACTCATTTTTATATTTTTAAATTAAAAATATGTCAAGAATCATAATTACTCACGATTTTAATGCTAATTTTCATTGTCATCGTCTCTAAACATTATATATGTACTCATTTTTTCCTAATTTGTCTTGGATTATTCTCATATTAGTGGAGGTTTATTTTAATAATATTTAAAATAGATTAAATCTTAATTCATTATATAATAATTTCAATTTAAAGTAAATTAATTATATAAAAATTTCTATTTAAATTTAAGAGAATCATATAATTAAAATTTTTATTAAAAGTTAATTATTAATCTTTTATATAAATTTATAAAAGCTTCATCTATTTTCTTCTTTTGAATATGGAATACAATATCTACCTTATATATGTTATGCATCAATTTATAACATCTAAACTTCAAATTCATCTAAAAATAACTCCAATTCAAGTTAAAGAAAATTAAATATTTAAAGATAACCAATTAAAATTTGATTAATATGTTCTATGCATCTCTTTTCATTTTGATATGATATTTCTTGTTCATCTCTTATGGGATGTCACACTTTATTTGTATGAACTAGGGATGTGGGTATCATGCCGTGCTGGCGGTACTAGTCAATACCTACTGTATCGACCAAAAAACGGTATGATAATCATTAAATTTATACTGTTAGTTGGTACCACTCAGTACTAAAATACCAATGAATTTTTAGGATTGAAGTGTATTTTTTAAAAAATATTAGACTAAAATTTAAAATTTAAAAAAACCATAAATATTTAACCTACCCGTTGTTAACTCAAACCTCCACTTCTCGTTGGCTGCTTACGTTGCCTAGGCAATCACTTCATGGTCCCGCCTCTACCACTGTCGCATGTTCAAGCCTCAAAGTTGCAATTTTCAGTCGCCTCAAGCCATTCTGATCCAGCCTTAAACATTTGAAAATTTAAAATGTGTGCAATGCATAGTGTGTTGAGTGTTGATTGCTGATTTGTATTGTATTGTGTTGCTTAATGTTAAGCGGTGAGTTAATTCATAATTAAGTAGTTATTGTGTGTGTGAGTAACTTATAGTTGTGAATCACTGAATTATGAAATGTGAGTTTGGAAATTCCATTTTAGAAATTGAGGATAACAGATAGATCAGTTTGTTTTGTTTGAATTTTGGAGATTGAAAAATGAGATTGAGGATTTTATATAGAATTATAATATTTAGAATTTGGAATTTTAGATGTGTTTTGTCATTTTTGTTGTTTCGATTATGAAAATTAGGGATTTAATCATTCAATACAAAATTGAAGTTTGTGTTATTGTTTGAAATTTGAGAAATATTGAATTAAATGTTGATCTTTACTATAAATTATATATATGTATATATATGTATGTATGTATGTATGTATGTATTTCTTAACATACAAAATGGGTTAGATAATTTCGGTTGATTATGTGACTATACAAACTTAGTTAAAGATGTGAGTTTATGTTTGAATCAGATAATCACAAAAAATGAGTTACATTTATAACTTTATTGTTGAATTTTGTGATTAAAAAAACTGAGTTATAGATATGAATTATGAGTTTATGTTTAAATTAGGTAATCCCACAAAATGAGTTATAATTGTAAGTTATGGTTGAATTATGTAATTATATAAAATGATTATACTAGTGACTTTATGGTAGAATTATGTAATTCCACAAAATAAGTTATAAATGTTAGTTGTGACTTTAGATAGAATGTACGTAATCATCAAATTTCTTAAGGAATCATTTATATAAGTTTATGAAGATCACTTGCACGTACATATCATATGATTGTTAAGAAACTATTTTTGCTCTATTTCTTGCTATTATTATACACAACTTGAATTTAATATGAGTTATTAAGTTAATTTTAATAAATATCTTCATTTATTTTTACAAATAAATGGAACAAAGTTCAAATACACCTAATAATTTAGTCATTTCAGGTATAAGAAGAATTGATGATTCAATTTGGGCTCATATTATATTGGTTTTTAAAATGAAGAACCATACTATTTTTTTGTATTGTAACAAGCCTTTGAAAGGTAGGAAATCATTATATTAAAAAAGCATTTAGTTAGGATCAAAGGTGATTTTGAGCCTTGTAAAAAACTAGTGATATCTTACAATTGGTCGATCGCATTAATGCTTATCTAGATGAAGTGATTAAGGATGTGCTTATGTAGGTGAAAGAATTGATATTTCTTGAAAGTTTTTATGTGGTAGATATGAATCATGAAACTTCCTATAATTTCATACCTATCTTACTAAGGAGACCATTCTTTAATATGGCCCAAACTAAGACAAATGTTTGTGAGGACACCCTCACAATAGAATTTGATGAGGAAGTGAATCATTTTAATATTTTTTATGCCATGAACCACCCCCAAGAATAACCATTCTAATTTTGTGAGTGACTTTTAAGCACAAAAAGCTTTTAAAAGGAAGTGCAGACACTACAAGAAAAAGACGCATTTCGCGTTGTCTTCCCAGTAAACGTCGTGAAATGTAGGAGGCTTTCGTGACGTGTTCCCAAACGTCACGAAAGGGGCCAAGATTCCATGACATTGTATAGAGACGTCGTGGAAAAACCAAGTGTTAGCCGTCGTTTAGATAGTTAGACGTCGAAAAAATGATAGGCCGACGTTGTGGAGACTTAGACGTCGGGAAAGGCCATGTAAATAACGTTCTCCCGCTGGCCCACCAATGTATTTTCAACTCCC
>JANSVB020000424.1:2749402-2771049 GCA_025504935.2 Erythroxylum haughtii | reverse complement strand
CACGAATGCATGCCAAAATGTCAAAAAGACATAACATAAATCGGACTAAATTTGCTTCATATGCTAACCCCTAATTTGGGGCGTTACACTCATCTTCATTATACATAACATGACATCATAAACTAAACCATCAATCACACATTTTCATATTAATATATTGCTTATGTGGTGTGGTTTCTTTAATGTTTGACTTTTTCTATTTGTTCATGTGATTCACACGTGGAAACATTATTTACTAATATATTTCTTTTACTTTATAAAAAAAAGAATAAGGTGAAGTCAAAATTCAAATGGTGGTTGTCATGAGAGAAACTGCTTAGAATGCTTCTTATATCACCAACTGCACTTATAACACCAAACAGGAGGAGCCACAAGGGATGATGACTGGTTGACCATAGCTTGGTGGCTAGCAACAACAAGCTAATGAATGGCTTGAGAGCTCAGAGATATGTCTCCATTTGCCACCCCCAACAAGGCTCAAATCGGTCAGAAAACATATCCATGGCCTAAGGAGAGGTAGCTCATTTAGTAGTCCACCTCATATCTGTATGATAACGTTTGATATATGTATCTCAACTGCTATATCATTATAGATTATATTATTAGTTATATTATAGATATAAATCCTTATAAATCTTTTTTATTGTATTTTCACTTGTATATTAAGGCTTACGATCCTTTTTTATAAAGACATAAAAATAACATACATTCTTTTCATGAATTGTATCATGGTATTAGAGCCTACATCAAATTAATCTTCCTTCAAAATCAATAAACAACATATTCTTCACTCTTTTTTTCGAACATCCATTACCAACACACAAAACCTTTACAACAACACAATTGTTATGACAAAACAGACAACCCCAATTTTAACATTTAATAAACTGTATAATTTCCTCACAACACCTCTAGATATGACAAATTACCTAGTTTGATAAAGCCAAGTCCAAGTTGTTCTACAAGTTTTTCTCTCTGACAAAAAATCCTAATGTCGATAACATATCTATATAATATGTCAAGTGGCATTTGACTGCCTTGTCTACTTTTTCCTTATGACTTCACTCTCTAACTCCCGTTTAGCTTACAAGTTTGTTACAGTTTGTGATCTTTGGATTTTGCTTGAATGACATTTCCTCCAACAAACATCATCCCAATGATTGCTACTTCATCGCAAACTGCACAGGTTTAAGAAAGGAGTCTCCTTTATTTTGGGTTTTCTAAACATGGTCTCAATCATAGCAGAAGAACTCGTGGCCATGGAAGACAATATCTCGGATGACTACCTCGTCTTGTTCACCTTGAATGGTCTTCTTACTGAGTATGAATCATTTGTTACTGCCATTGAACATTGCAACTCTTATCTATTTCTCGAACCTTCGTACTCGACTACTCATCCATGAACAACACCTCCTATCATATCATTCCTCACCCTCACCTAAAATTGCTTTTCTAATGCCTCACTTTAGCACAAACTCATATCGCCAGTCAAGACACAACACTTAGGGCCACTACTCTCACTTTAGCAGCGTAGTCACTCAAGAAACAATTAAATTAGTGCAGAAACTCTAATGAGATTTCTAATAACCCCTGGTTGACTAGCCTATTACCCATCCAACCTAAATAGTCCACATTGGCTTAGGCCATTCTCTGGCTCATCCAACCCAAATAGCCCATATCAACTAAACCCATCAACCCAATATACCTAGGCCCAATTTTAGACCTTATAACCCACACCAGCATACCTAGCCCACATCTAAATTTACCTAAACCACCTACCCAACATCAAATATATCAGAAGTGGTAATATATT
Source organism: Erythroxylum haughtii (assembly GCA_025504935.2). NCBI lineage: Eukaryota > Viridiplantae > Streptophyta > Magnoliopsida > Malpighiales > Erythroxylaceae > Erythroxylum > Erythroxylum haughtii. The sequence goes on along the minus strand of JANSVB020000424.1, from coordinate 2,769,236 downwards.
GAAGTTCATTGACATTTTAGGTATTCTGAGTCTAGGAATCACTTAATTAGGCCTCCTTATGATTTCACTTCCCTTAACATAGCCTTTTGCTATGGAACATCCATGACACCAAAGACACTTAACAATTTCACTCCAATGATACCGTTAAATGGTTAGCAAATGCTAATGTCACTGCCCACATGATACTTGAGCCTCATCTTGTAGACTCTATAGCTTCGTATGATCGCTCAAACCAAGTAATTATTAGTAATGGTCAAACTCTTCCAATTTATTCTACAGGTCTTGTTACCTTCTTTACACAAATTCATTGACTTCATCTTGGTGAAGTTTTAGTAGCTCCATATCTCACTACTAATCTTTTATTTGTTGCGAAATTTGTTGTTAATAACCCAGGTCTCATTGAATTTAATCCATTTGATTGTATTGTGAAGGATCTTTAAACCAAGATATTGTTCCTCATACGTTTCACCTACAATAATCTTTATCCAATAAATATTCCACTACACTTCAAAAATCTTATTATCTACACAATCACAATGGCTCCATTAGATCTTTGGCATCAACATCTTAGTCACCCATGTTACTATACACTTTCTAAGTTATCTAGGTCTTTATGTGTTATTTCAAATGTCAATAACTCCTTGTTTTCAAGGAAAAGGTGTTTGTCTTCCTTTGTTAAACTCTTTTTGTCATTTTACCACACCTTTTCAACTTATTTATTATGATATTTGTGAACCTTCCCCATCTTATTTATGTTTTGGTTATCATTTTTATCAATGACTTTAATCAATATACCTGGTTATTTCCTCTTGTTTACAAATCTCATGTCCTGCATACTTTTCATCTACCGACCACGACAAGTCTTGAGATATGTGAGAAGCATATGTAAAGAATGAGTTGTGAGGGAAAGAGGAAGCAGAGAGAGGTATGCACATACATAATATACCTATAATAAAAAACTTGCTGGTATTGTTAGGAATGGTATTACTAAAGGCCTTCTGAGCAATGTAGGCCACACTTCTTGTGTACATATTCACCGCTTATTCTTGTTAATTTCTCTATCTTTGCCTTTATTATATGAGTTACTCCATTTTTGGACTGCTTTATCATATTTTTATTTTACTTGGGTGATGTTTGCCTATGAAATTTCACGCTTCAAGCAACGATACCAACCTTGGTAACATGTATGTTCCTTAATTTCCCTTTTTTTGTAAACAAAAACATAAAGAATCAAAATTGTAAAATACGTTAGTTATAGATGTCATAACTAATATAAATTAAATTATTTTCATATGTTAATTAACTATATAATTTTTTAATATACATCTCATTTTTAATAAAAATTGTACAAAGTTAATATGAGTAAAATTGAGTTGAAAGAATGTTTTTATGTATGAATTATGTATATATTGACACTCCATTTTTTATCCCATAAGTTTATAACATGGAGTTATATATATATGTTTATATTTCTTAATCTTTATTAATTTGCATCAAACTGAAATTTTCAATTGGGTTTAAAGTGATGTAAGCTTTGTAATGCGCACTTTAAAACCATTCACCATAGTTATTATTAATCATGTTTGCATATTATTAACCTTTGTTTGGTTTTACAAACTATCAAATAATCTTTATATAGTTTTTTTTAATATTTGTCCCACTACTCTCAATATTCGTTGAAACCTTAAATCTAAATACAAAAATAGTTTCATATTCGTAACATGGTAGTATGGCACATTAGCGTCACCTAATGAACAATTTCATATGCCATGTTAACCTACATGACACCTAATTTCATGTGGCATTATTTTGTAACTCACATGTCATCTTATGAAGCACTAATCGATGAAAATAATTAAGAGCAAAGGCAAAGTTCAAATAGAGGAGGCAAACCCTAATCACACTACAAAATGAGAAATAAGAGGACAACCCTAATTGAAGGGATCAAGTTAAAGTGAATTTGTTGGAAATAAAAATTCATGATAGAGAGAAAGTGAGGAATGATAACTAGGATTTATCCTCATTTCAACAATCTCCTCTTATCGACAATTTGAAAGTCTCATAAATATTCATAAGTTGGTTATGTTTTATATATTAAGGTGCATTTGTTGTTTTTCTTTCCCTTTACTAATGAGCATTTCTATGTATGTTTCTATAATATAAAGGTAAGACCTCCCTTATAGTTTAAGAAATTTGATAACCCTAATCCTTAAAATTCTTTTAAAAAATCCTTTTAGTTTTCAATTTTTCATAAAGAAAAACTCCTCTCTTAAACTCCTATTACAAATAACGAAGAAGCACACATACAATGAACGTCATATATAAATTAATTAAATGTCACTAATATGATAACTAAATTCAACTTTTAAACCTAACCTAAATCAATTAAATTTGACTTAAATTAATAATTTAAGATAATTTTAATAAATTATTAAATTGAATCGAATTTAATTAATTTAGTTCAAGTTTAAAAGCTGGGTTGAATCGTTATGTAAATAGTATTTGATTAGTCCATATTTGATGTTCATATTATGTGTATTTTAATGTCATTTTCTTAACCAAGTCTAAAAAAAGAATTTTTTTGGGAAAACTAAAAATTAGAAAAATATTTTTCGAAAAATTTAAATATCAGGGAGTTTTTTTCTAGGATTTCTTCAACAACATGGAAGGTTTGTGTCTTTGACCCTTATATAAATGTGCATGTGTGTATTATGTGCCTTTTATGTTCTTATCCTTTATTATTTCATTTGTTTGAAAGTTGCAAAGAATTTTTCACCAGGTGAAGTAAACTAAACTTGCCATCCTTATCATAGATAGTTATAGGTGGTCAAATAAGTCTTCTTTAATCAATTAATCTGAACTTTGTTAACTTAAAAGTATATCATTGAAGTACATGGGTGGATTATTCAATTACAACCAATTTAGTTCAATTAATGGGAGTGATTGAACCAAATGGGTTGTGTACTTTAGATTTTTGGAGTTGTAAGGTTGCTAATGCTTTTTGGTTTACCTCCATTATTATGTTATCAGCAAGGTTAAAGAAATGATTACCCTATTTCTACAAATGAGGGTTTGTTGTTTTTCTTATTTAATATTATTCATTTTGGACAAATATATTTTCCTATCTGTTAGGCATTTGGGCATATTGTTCTATAGAACATCCAATTAGTGAGTAAAACAATTAAGTGAAACTAAAATATTTTCATGTGTTTTAAACCTTGAAATGCTTTTAATACCGTTTTAATGTTATAAAACATGAACATCTCATTAATGAAATTTTTTTGCTATTACAATATTGAGCTGAAATAACTAATAGCATGTTAAGAAAGCATTATACCAAATGTATCGTAAAACGAAATTATAAGAAGATGGCACAAAGAGAGACGACCAAAATTAAGTTATAAAGATCTAATATCTCAACATGTTTAAAAGTACAAGGAGCCGGACCAACCAAAAGAACAAAGAGTAAAGGATGTGTATAGCTTGTGATATTTTGTATTTATGGACATCTCATATAGACTTTTTAGAAATATGGTCATATGCATTTATAGACAACTCATTTAGATTTTTTGGACATATAATCTTGTGTATTTATGGCTAGCTAATGGATATCACTTTTGTATCTTTTGATGATTTTTTTTATCAAATCATGTGTATGTAATTACAATACCTTACATAGATGATTGGTAATTTTTAAAACACATTGGACCGTCTTTTATACAAACTTGAGTGCAATTTTGTTCATTTTTTGAATTTATTGACTACTTTTATAATGTCCATGTGTAGTACTAAATAGAATGCGTTTAAATTGAATTAAATAAAGGTACAATTTATTTTCAAATGCATGTGTTTGTATATAGATATATGTATTAAATAAAATAAAAATTATTTCATCAATTTAATAAATTTTTGATACAAAATGTCATAAATTTAATACATAATATTATAAGGGTGCAACTCATCTCATCCCCGTTACTTATACATAAAAATTGCCAATTACAATCCAAGAGAATACCTTCAAACTTAAGTTTATTATTATATCCCATTGTTCATTGTAAGCTATTAACATGTTAATCTTTCTTAAGTTATTTATGACTTCTACACTTCTCAGACATCAAACCACTATAAAAGATTCAAGATTCATTTCCATGTAATAAACAAGATAAATAGTTCCATTCAAAAAAAAAAAGAAGAAGATAAATAGTCATTTCATCTTTAACATAACTAAACTACACATAGAATTTATCCAAAGAATCTCTTCAATGAAAAGTTTATTATGTAGAGGTAAAACTGCGTACTATATAATTTTTTCAGATCTCGCTTCACTGTTTAGACTGGGCTCTCTTTTCCTTACTCAAATTTAATCCAGAATTCGATCCAACTCGTGTGGATTTTAGGCCCTTTTGTCCCGTCCATGGGAAATACCGATTTGCCTCAACGTTGACGGGAAAATGATACAGACCCAAGTTCAAGCAGTACCATTTTCAAGACGATATTTTTCAGAAGCTAAAAGTTGCTTTGCTGAAATAAGGAGGAGTGTGTTAACTGTTCAGTGTTGATTTCATCATTTACGGAGAGACGGACTGATTTTGATTTAAGAGAGAACTCTGCATATAATGGACGAACAAGAATTTCGACGTCTCCTCGATATGTTCCCTATTATCAGACCTCGCGATTACCATGTATGTATTTTAGCATTAACATAAAAGAAACCATTTTTCTCTATCTTGATTTCGCTTGTTCTTGTCTCCAAAGATTTGGTTTTTACTCTTCTTTCTCGTTCTGATTCTTAGTGGGTTTTTGAAGGCATACTAGTGCGTTGTTTGTGAGAAGTTTTCAGTATTATTAAGTAAATTGAGTTTCTTGATTTTAGGGTTCATTTTTGTGGTTGAATGTTAATTGTGAATTTGTCTTCTTTCTTCTCTCTTTTGCAACTTGAAATACTTGTTGGAATGCTTCTACTGGCATCAGATTGAGTCAGACCCATCGAGACAGTCATCAAGTTCTCGATTAGGCCATGGGATTGAGTCATACGTATCAAGACATTCAACTTCTACGTCAGGACCGAGTGAGGTGGTGTGTGCCTGGAATTGCTACTTACACCTCTTTGTCTTTCTCCAGATTCAGCCTTCTTCGATTCAATTATATTTGTATATACTGTGGGTTTGCTTGATATATTACTAACATTTTTATTAACAGATAAAGAAATGGCAGGATGCATGGGAAGGAGAAGATGAAAACGAGAAGGAGAATCAGGCTATTGATGTTAATGGTATGTTTATCATGTTACATATTCTCTGTGTAATGTCTTTTTGTTATTGATTGAGGATCTTATACATACTTTTCTGTCGTGTTAATTTACATGGGGCACTTGCAGAAATCTTGGTCCATTACTAACCAGAGCTCTATATGTAACGGCTTTTCCATCTAAGAAATCATAAATAGAGGTCTATAAATTCTGTGATTCCAATAAACATAATCATATTCAAAGATGTACGTCTCAGAACCACAAATTAAGTGCCAGTTGCAAACCTTCAACTGTCAATCCAAATGCTGTCAGGCTCCATGACCTCGCTGCATTACTGAACTGGTTGTTGCCATGTCAGACTTCTTCAAGTCTGTATGATACAGGAGATTCTAGAATTTCAATCATATGTAGTCTGTACTAGTGAATAATATCTTAAAACTTTCACTCATTGGTCATATTGTTTTTGTTATATAAAAAGTCTATAAATTGATAAGACCCTCTGGAACTGGGTTACTAATATCTATTCCTGTTTGCCATCTTTATCTCTTTAAATTTGTATTCTTACTTTGTTTTTGTGCATGTGTTTTTCAATAGATCCATTCTGGAAGAAGCTGAAGTTGGCAGCAGAGAAAAAGGTAATGCTTCCTCATCTTAATGCTATTTTCTATACGTGAATTTATGATAAGATGCTACTTTTAGGTACAGGAACTGATTCAAGGCTGTGATGACTTCATTTGATCAATTAGTTCTATTTTGTGAACTCATTTAGCTTGTATTTAATGGGCTCATGTTTGTGTCTGTTTTTGTCATCATTTTGATGTTGCCTACGGCCTGTTAAGGTGATATTTCTTTCATTTTCTGCATAAGCACTGCTATTTATGACTTTTTTACCAAGTCTAAGCTATTAAATCTCGCATTAAAGGCTGTTGTTGATTACTCCATTTACTCTATTGTCCATAAGCTTAAGCTGACTAGTTCATTGCCGAAGGTCTTCTTTCAATTATCTGAATGTCATTGTGAATGATTGTGTATGTTATATTTTAGGCAGGGAGTTAAAAAGATCTGTTGACAATTAGTTATTCCAAGGAATGATGGTTTGTGAAAGTGTGGGCCTTTTTCTTATGCATGATAGGAAAATGTAATCTTTTCTGGAAATTGATATGTTCTCTTTCCATCTTTTTTATTTTGTAATGTTAAGATTGAGCGCTCAGCTATAAGTTCTTTATCTCAGAATACTTTAGAATGTGCTTTATGAGAACGATGCTGTGTCAATGTGAATGTACAGTTGGGTGCAGCAGAGGCCGAGAGGTTTTGCACGGCTTTTCAAGAAGTTCACAGGAAACTTGTATGCAGATCTTACCATATTATCTGCACACTTGCATTTTCCAGTTGTTAATGCTAAAAAATATTTTGCATCTCCTGACATACAGGTATATGAAGATCTAAGTTTGGATGCTGCCCGAGATTTTCTGAAAAAATCAAAAGGTCTTAGAGCATAGTAGCCTTCAAGTTGGTGTTGTTTTGGGAGAATCAAAGGAAGCTGCCTGGTTAAGATAAGATAGGGGTTGGGAGCTGGATTGAAGTTGTTCAAATACGCTTTTTGTTTATGCTGCCTGTTCTATTCTGAAGAACAGCTTTGAACAGAATGGATTGCCCATATGCTAATTGAAGAAATATGTTTAATTTCTTTTCTCCTGGTGCAGGATTGGAGGGATTTGTTAGTTCATGACCTCTTTAGGTATACTTGATTATGCGGTACTTAACTACATCGAGTACTGGATATACAAAATCAATTTGAAACTAAGAAAACTTTAGCTTAAAAGACAATTTCTGCAAGTTGAATGTGATATTGAACTTCATCTTTTTAAAAATTTCCAAGAGGCACATTCTGAGTTAAGCATTTTCCTTCTCTCTATCCATCCCTGAAGTTAACTTGCGCAACTACTCCACTCACCTAATATGATAGAATTTGTGAATTTGTGTCCTGAAACGGCATCGAATGCCAGATCTTCCCCTCAGTCCTCGCTTCTCTATTTCTTGTTGTCGCTACTTGATCATTTTTCGCAGGAAGATGTAAATTCCTTACGGAGGAGCTAGTGTTATTGGAGCTACTGTACAAGGAAGGTGATAGATTTCTGGGAACCCGAGATGTTTACCGTTATGCTATGTTTTTCGTGCGGTTTCACAGGTTGTAGATGATTATGGATCAGATGGATATTAAACCTTAAGTTGTGACTTTTATTAATTAGAATTGGATCAGATAATGGTATTATTTTAAATAAATTAATAATTTATAGTATTATTTTAAATAAATTAATGATTTAAGTTGTTATTTTAAATAAATTAATAATTTAAGTTAAATATATAAACTATGTTTATAGATCTTAGAGTAAAAGCTAATTTATAAGCCTTTTCTTTAAACTCTGAATTTCTTAAATTAACTCATTTGGACTTGTTCATCTCATACAAGGTGACACTTAACCTATGCTTTTCATAATTTTGGTGCCATTAGAGTTTATGATTTAATTAAGCCCGTCGCGGAATCATTTACAGGCTGTTTGAATTCAATTAAATTGTTTGGAAGTATAAAAATGGGATGAGTTCAATTCATGCATGTAATTAAAACTCATCCTTTTACGAATTGAATTCACTCCTTCAAGTATCGGAATTGAATTCATGCAAGTGCTTGACTTGCATGAATTCAATAAGAATATGGGAATTTCTCTCATTTTTGCCTGATAAATAATATTTATATATGATTAATAATAAGATTAATTTTCTTTTATTTTTTATATTTGGAAATTGTAATTTTATATTTATTATAAAATTATTATTATAAAATTAGAAAAATATTATTTTTTTTAAATAAAGAATAAATTATGGAATCCTCTAATCAAAATTTATCAATTTATGTACTACATCTTTAATTTTATTATAATAATTAAAAAATTTATTTTTTAGTTAATGATAAAAATTTTATATAAATAATTAAATTTATTTTAATTATATTCCAAATAATATAATTAAATCAAATGCTATAAATTAAATTAAATTAAATCTTATTAATATAATTGAATCCAATTAATTAAGTCGACTATTTCACCGATTAGTATTAAATTGCAAGAACATGAAACCTAAAAACCCTAAACCCCAAGAAGTAGTACTTATGCTTAGTCTCTGTCTCGGCCTCTCCAGTTTTACTAATGGCGAAGCGTTTAATGCCTTTGTTGAATCGCATTTTGGTTGAGAAAATTGTTCCTCCTTCCAAAACCAGCTCCGGTATTCTACTTCCTGAGAAGAGCTCCAAGGTTCACTCTTTTCACTTCCTTTTTTTCAATTTTCTTTAGCTTTTCTTGCGTGCTTTAATTTCCTCCGACTTCGGGTTGCAATTCCTTTGCTTATATTTTGCTTCCATCGTCATTTTCCTATTTGGGTTTCTCCTTTTCCTTGTGTTGTGTGTTCTCTTGTTCTTCTTTTGGCTACTTCGACATTTCCCGTTTCTGGGTGTTCTTCTGATTCAAACGTTTCTTCTTGATCTCTCTGCTCTTTACTTCTCATGTTTGGTTTATTTTTACGATAGTTCATGACTAGTGGCTTGGCTATTTACTCGGGTTTCGTTTATGTTTACCATAGGCCATGACTAGTGGCTTGGCCATTTACTTCTTTCGATCCTGTTAGTACTTTCAATTAACGATTTCAATTTCCCATATACTTGGCTATCAAAGAAGCTCGCTTCACTTTTGCAGTGAAATCTCAATTTAATTACCTTTGTGACAAACGGATTTCACCTCCATTTGGTTGTCTTATCTGATTATCTCAGTGCTTCACCTATATATTTACAAATTCCTGATTTCTTGTTAACACTGCAGAAGTTCTCATTTTTATAAACCGGTCATGGCTTATCGTATCTAAACAATCTTTAGTATCAGCTTCCTCTTCGTAGCTATGCTTTTGTCATGTTAGTATTAGTGGAATTCAAGACTTAGAATTGGAATTGTAATTTCAGAATTGATTTCTGCAGATTCTTGTCCACTTTCTACGCACAAGCCAGTGTTCCCTCTAACAATTAACTTGTGATTTTTCCAAGGGATAGTTTAACTGCTTGATAATTCGGTTGGAGTTAAATTTTAATTTCCAACAAAAGGTGTAAGGGAAATACAATTTTTACAAAAATGAAGAAACTTTAGACTTGCACTGCAGGTACCAAGACTATTATTGCATGATTGACATCATAGTGAGAACAATTTGCTTATTTTGAGATTTGCCCTAATATTCTAATATTCTGCAGTTTCTTCAATCACTTTTCTATCATTTGGATAATATTAATGTTAAGAAATTTAATAACTCCTTTTGATATTTGCCTGAATTTTAATCCACGTTTATGAATTTGTTTGGTCATTAGCCCTTGACATGTTTGACTCATTTTCTTTGCTCCTTTCAAATGCTTTCTCTTTTCCAGTTGAACTCCGGAAAAGTGGTTGCAGTGGGTGCAGGAGCTCGTGATAGAGATGGAAAGCTGATTCCTGTTACGTTAAAGGAAGGAGACATTGTTCTTTTGCCTGATTATGGAGGCACTGAAGTGAAGCTTGGTGATAAGGAGTGAGTTTTGCTGTCTCCTGGCTCCATCTTATTCGTTTGAGTTTCATATCATCTCATGCGTTCTACATAATCCAAGTTTGGATTTTCCCTTCAATTTTCTTATTTCTTCTGATATCTGTTCTTTTTGGGACTATCCTATGTTTTTGCAGTTGGCCATGTTTACCAATATCTGATATCGGCTGATATTGATGCTTGTGTGTGTGTGTTTTTTTTTTTTTTGGTTTCAGCTATCATTTGTACCGCGATGAAGATATCCTTGGAACTCTTCATGAATAGTGCTGATTACATTGTGTTTTCTTAGATGGAAAGTAACTTGGTCGGATGGAAATCTCCTTTTAAGTTCTGATTTGCATTTGGAACTTTTATCAGACTTGTATCTCGAGGATTGTTGAGGGCATGAGAAAAAGGATGAGGAAAGGGAAACTTTCTTACCCCTTCATTAATTATACTCATGCATGTTTTCCTTGCTGAGTAATTTTGATTGCTAACGGAAGGATGATATTTAAAGCCTTCAAATTGAACTTTCCTATCTTAAACAAAAATGTGGCCATATCCCCTTTAATTTATAGCCAGAACTGCTCGGTACAAGACTTCCTTAATCCTACCGTTTATAATGATTTTTAATATTTGTTTCTATTTAGATTTTAGAATCCATGTTCATCAATTTGGCCCAATGATAAGATACATGCGCAAAAAATTCACCTTCCTTTGTATTTGTAGATGCTAGTACAGTTCTTATCTACTTAACTGGACAATTGATCATGACCGCAATGCCTAAAATTTGCAATTACTATTTCAGTTAATTCAGACCAAATCTTGTGATATTCAATACATGTCACATTGCAGCGCAGATACGCAATTAAATGAACAGTAAAATTGACTAGCTTGCAATTTGAAAAGCGGTAAAGAGAGGACTCACACAAACGGTGAAATGTTGTTTGGTCTTTAGAGATAGAACACTAAAGCTAAAGACATCATTTTGGCAACCCAAATAAACGGGAATTAGGTAACAATCCAAAATTCTCAACGTTGCTTTTCCAAGTCAAAACCAAACTATAAGAATGGTACATCAGCCAAACCAGTCAGGTTTTTGAAGTCTCCTAATGCTTCCTTCTTCAATCGGGAAGTATCTGTTCTCCGTCTGCATCTGCTTCTGTCTCAACTTTAGGTTTGGATGGGCCTGCTCCTGGGGCCTGTTTCTTCTTGATTCCACTAACTATATCGTCGATTCTTAGAAGCATGCAAGCTGCTTCTATTGCTGTCTTGAATGTCTGCGCCTTAACATTGTACGCATCCCAAATCTGATTATGTACAAGTACGTGCTTTCTTAAATCGCTTTGATATGAGATAATGTAATTGGAAACAAACAAAAAAACATCTTTAAGAAAGTGAAAGAGAGAACATGAAGAAGAGGCGGCACATAAATAACAACTTGGTACATATGTTACCAATCCTGATAAATTCAACAGAAGTCTCCAACAGCATTGTAACATTACTGCAAAAAACACAATATACCCTCAAAAGCAGACAAATGGAGCAAAATTATCATACCTTCCTCTCTTTCATATCAGTAATTTCACCTGTGTTCCCATCTATGCCGGTCCATGCATTTTCACCATTCGCATGCTGTAAAAAATATTACAAGATTTACAAAAAGTAAACCATTAATAAATTATGGAAAGAATATTATCATTTCATCAAACAAAAATGAACTGCAGCACAAGTATACCTTTCCTTGCAGGGCAGTCATGGTCCGAATCACATTAACACCACAATTTTGAGCCAGTGTTCGTGGAATAGCTTCAAAAGCAATGGCAGCAGCTTCATATGGCCACTGCATCAAAATTAATAAGACAATGTAAGTGCAAGTGATTAACATGATCAAGTTCCTATATAAACAGCTTACAAGTCCGTCTATCCAAATACTGATGACACCCAAAAGAGAGTTCTTAATTTTGTCCTAGTTGATCATGATTTGGGATTAGAACTATGTGGACAATGTTGACACCTTTTCTATTCCTTCAATGGACGAACTCTTTTGCTTCAGAGTAGCAGATACAGTTAATTCTGTCCCACCACCTCCAGGAACAAGTTTTGGATTCTTGAGTATGTTTCTGGCAACAGACATGGCATCCTGCACAAATACCAGTTCCAAAATATCACTACAATTCAAGCACAAGAAAAACTTGAATTTTACAGCTTTATCTTACCTGTAAGTTTCTTTCGACTTCATTCAGGAGATCCTTACTAGCACCTCTTAATAGAACGGTGCAAGCTTTTGGATCTTTGCAATCAACAATGAAAGAAAAGAATTCATCTCCAATTTTCCTGACCTCAAATAGACCAGCACCTGTACCCACATCAGATTCTTGCAATTCATCAGGCCTGTTCACAATTACAGCCCCACAAGCCTTTGCGATTCTATTGTTGTCAGTCTTCCTCAACCTCCTGATAGCACTGACACCTGCCTTGCTTAAGTAATGGCACGCTAAATCACTAAGCCCTTTCTCTGATTACTAGATCGGGTTTGAACTTCAGTATCTGCATGCACATGTTCTCAATGTATTCCTCTTCCATTTTTAAAAGGACTCCCCAGTCTTCCTCTTTAACCAACTCAGCATTTGTTTGATTCTCACCCTTGTATTCAAGTGGGCAGTCAAGAAGAATAATGCGTGGATTGACAATCTTCCTTTTCATCTTACCAGGGGCAACCACATCCTTGTTGAACATAACTCCTTTAAGAACTTTGGAATCTTCCAACTGCCCACCTGGTACCTTCTCAACTTTAATATAATTTTTAATATCCACTTCTCTTAATCCCTGGCCAAGGTCAACACCTACTGTTGTGGTAGCATCGATTGCTAGATCCTGGACATTAACTGAAGACTTAGCACAAAGCACAGAACAATTAAATAACATTGACTATAGAATTGAGTTTTTAATGATTTGTGTACTCTTCTCTTCCAGCAAACATTAAAGTAGGAATCATACAAGATACTATTCAACTTAATTCAAAGCAACAAGGCAAAAATAATTCTGCATGTATGAAATTGTCATGGAACTCAATTGTCATTGTAATATACTGTCACACTCCTATTTTAAAATTTCTTATATATATCCTAATTTTTTTCACGTGAATTGTAATATGCAGTTCTATAATTTTAGGGTCCCACAACTATTCTAAATTACGCTTATCAAAATATGCTGGGACACACAACAAAGAACTAAAACAAATGCTAGTACAATTATTAGTGACTGCAAGTCCAAATTCAGTATCAGGCCTGTTAATAGAGGCTAGAAAGGTTTCCGTCACAGAAAAAAATATGCATGCCATAAGAAATACGTACAGCGATTAGGTCTCCAAATTGACTGGTGAATTTTGTGCCTATACAACTCTTGACCAACCCCAGCATTGTTGCACCTGCAAGTGGTATATGTATATATATACATCAATAACTCAAACAGTATTTTCTTATTCTTACAGGAATTTGCTCTCGTGTGTTTTTGTTTGGCTCCCTTCTCCTGAGAAGGGTCCTAATGCTACTATTGCCTAACTTGTAAAAAGTTTTCAAAATTTCCCTTAACTTAGAAGAATAAAATTTATGACATAAATTGAATTTCTTTTTGGGAAAACAACTACAAATCAGTATATCCAAGACAGTTACATAATATTTGTAAGAATATTATCATAAAATACACAAAAACTTACGGTCATTGACATCAATATTCATTGCAATTTTGTCTAGCACAGCAATGGCATCCTCCAAAGCTTTATTGTAGGCTGCAAACCAAGTAAACGCAGACATTCTCAACCAAAGTTTTATGCAAGCATGACAAATATTCCAATAGAAACATAATGTTACCTCGACAGATGACTGTTGGATGATAGTTCTTGTCAATGAAGGCTTCTGCAACATGAAGCATCTCTCCGGCTACAAGCAATTTATTTCAATCAGTTGCAATAATAAAACCTACTAAGCATTTACATCATACAATATACAGTTCCAGATACTAACGCAATCTGCCGTATTATGTCAAGGAAATATTGGAGATTGTCAAGCATAACACAAAGATAAACTTATAATCCAACAAAAACACAAAGAAAAGGACATATTTCACGCTGAACAATAGATTGTGAGATAGTATGAAATTGATGCCATACCAAGAACAATAACGGATGTAGTTCCGTCTCCTACTTCTTCATCTTGTGTTCGGCTTAATTCAATCATGGACTGTCATAGAAAAACAAAAGGAAAATGTTTAAGAACAAAAATAACACAAAATGAAGCACAAGAATAAGAAAGTGAAAAATCAAACTACAAAAGGCGAATGAATAAAGAAAAATAAACAAATAATGTTTGGAGAATGCAAAAGTCAAGTAAGATAACAAAAAAGACTAAAGATACATATGTTCCAACACAGAAAAATGAAAGCACACAATATGTAAATCCAGCTGGGATCAACATCATTAAGCTATAAGTGAACAATAATATACAAAAATAAAATATTCAGCTTAGACGGGGAAACAGGGAGAGAGAGAGAGAGAGAGGAGCATGCCTTTGCTGCTGGATGTGCCAGATCTAACTCTCGCAAGATAGAATTTCCATCATTTGTAACTACAATTCCTATAAGTGAACAACAAGATATAAAACTAGTCAAATTTTAATAGAAGAGATACACATATATGTGAGCAGTGTCAAATGCAACACCTCCACCAGTATCAAGTAGCATCTTCAACATGGATCGTGGACCCAAGGTTGTGCGAATAATATCAGCAACAGCCTGTCACACATGAGGCAAACATTACGCCAACAAATCCATAATAGAGTATAACAGTAACACCCAAGCCATACAATCTAGGAAGCAAGTAGTTCATTTTCCAAGATAAAAGCACGGATTGCTCAGATTAATGTTCATAAAGCCAAGTAAAGTATATATTTCTTCTCCTCTGGAAGTGTGTCATTATCAACTATGGCCAAAATAAAGTCAAATCAGAACAAGGTAAGTACTATACGTCATAGAGGGATTAATTGGCTAGCATACCATTTTTCATCAGTTGAAACTGATCAAAGTTGCCAAGTAACTAATTAGCAAGGCAATATGACTTTGTATGCATACATTATGGAGGGCTAACATCTATATCACTTCACATCTATGGGGTTTTAAACACAATTATTAAACAGCAAGATTTTCTTGCAAGGCGTACCATTAAAATTGCAAGAGAATCGCAAAATGAACCTTGATCTTTAAATTAACTCAACCAGAAGTTGAAATAAACACAAAATTGCATCTTACACAAACAACATACACATAAGCAGCAATAATACCAATCTAGACTCATGTTTGAGTAAGAATGACGACAGTAGTAGTTGTAACTAAATGGGTATGCTAAAGTTCACATATTATGAAAATAATGCAGAATCTTAGGCACCAACCAGCAGCAGTATATTCAAAAAGTAATCATATGTTAACATTTACAATACCCAATAGGAATGGCATGAAGAATATAGTAAAGAAACCCATATTAAATAATATAATAAAGCATTAATTATACCTTTGCAGCCTGTATATTGGCATGGTGAACCTTGGTTCCAGATTCCCGTTTCAAAGAATCCTCTGATTATATTAATTAAAGTTAGAATAATGAAAAAAACAAAAACACAGTCGTAACAACAAGAAATGCTATTAGGGTAAATCAGCCTTTCAACTGAAATGAAGTGAAGAGAAGTTCAGTACGTGCAAAATCAGCCTTGAAACAGTTTTTTTTTGTTTATATATATAGCTTAAGAAATCTTAAATGCGGTTGCAGAAATCATTGTTTCTTTCATGTTATAGGAGAAGAATCCTCATTTCCGAGAGAGTGGCGACTCTGATATCAGAGAAAGCAACGATTTTAGCATACTCTTCCATTAATACTTCGTAAGGTGATTATTATACTTATAAATTGTTGTACTGAAACCTTGGAAGGATGAGATGACTACTACTTAAACTTTGAAACACAAGAAGAAAGACATAAACGCTAAAACCCCCAGCAATCAAAGTAAAAATTGAAAGCAGACATAAACATGTATGGATAACTCATTTCCCTTACATAGATCAGATTCAAATTTTAAATGATGAAGAAGAAAAAAAAGAACTGGAGGAATAGAAAAGAAATACGAACTAAGAACAAGAACAGGAGCGTGCATCTTTGAGTGCTATGATCCGACCGAAGTGAGTCGAAATCACCAGACCAAAGTGAGCGGTATAAGAAATGTGCGGTATAAGGTTTGGTATAAGTTTTCGGGTTTCTGCCGTCGCCTTCTTCTTCAATAACGAAAGCTATGCCTGTGCTTTGCTTTTGTCACTATTAATCTGAAGTGTCTCGAAATCACCAGGCGGTATAAGGTTTGAATAAGTTTTAGGTTTCTGCCGTCGGCTTCTTCTTACAATAACGAAAGCCTTATGACAAAATATTGTGGGCTTTACCCTAACGAAAGCTATGCCTGGGCTTTGCTCTCACTATTAATTGAATGATTACGAACATAGATTCTAAAATCAGAATAGAAACTCAACCTTCACATGCTTGTAGGTTAAATTTTCTTTTGATCATTAATTAAATAATTATATTATCTTATTAAACTATGAATCGTTAAATATAAATTGGTTACCTTTATCGTAAGGAAAAAAAATCAACGTACTCGAAGCACAAAGCTCTTAAGCGTAATAACTTCTGTTTGTCTTGCTAAAAGAGGAGAAAAATAAGTGTAATAACAAGGAACTGGAATTTCAGAAAATTTTCCTATTCTTTCATTTTGTTTATAGGTGATGTTTGTTTCTATTTTTATTTTTGATTTTCTATTTTTGCTTTTAAATTCAATAAAAAATCTTGTTTGTTTAAGTTTTTAGTTTATGTTTTTTGTTTTAGTTTCTTCCTGTTTTTAAAAATTATGAAAACTATAAAAAGTGATTTTTGTTTCTTGTTTTCATTTTTTTATAATCTAATTTACTATCATTTAAATATATATATTATTTAATTATTTATTTTTAATAAAAACTATGAATAATTTAATTCAACATTATATTTATATATTTAATAAATTTAAATTTATTATCAATAATTTAATTTTATAATTAAATTACATATAATTAAATTTAAAATATATAAATATTCAAATAAAATTTAATTTAATAATTAAGATATATTTCAAATATATTTTAAATTTTAAATTATTTATTTTATTGAAATAACATAATTTTATTAATAATTTGTTAATAAATATTATAAAGACATTAAAGAAATTTATTTAATTAAAAATAATTTATCTTTAAGTTTTATCTAAAATGTAATTATTATCGATAATAAAAATACAACTATATTAACATTAACAACCAAACAGATTTTTGTTTTTATTTAAAAAAAAAAACAGAACCTAAAAATTACAACAGAAAAACAGAAGTAAAACCAAACGGCCCCTAATAAAACGACATTGTTTTGAAATTTAAGAAAATAATAATAAGTCAATTCAAGTACTCCTTTTTAAGTTTTAACAACCGTATAAACAACTTCAGGTCGGATTAGATCGGAGCAGAGGAAAAGTGCCGTCTCGGATCACGCAAGGCACATAAAACTCTACAAGCAAAGGGAGCCTTTCAAGCTTCAATCTTTTTCATTCCAAACACGGATTGCCATTATTTATGAACCAAAAGCTTATTACACCGCATGTCAAACTGAAAGCAGATTCAATAAATTTTAATTCATTCATTTACAAACGTATAAACAACTGAATGATAGTAATGACACACCAACTGACATTTGCATCACTACTGGATAGATCTTTTGTAGTGAGGTGAGGTTAAGTTTCTTCTACATATATGTACAATATTCAAGTGCTGGAGAACAGGGAATAGGAGGTCTTCAGTGTAGTGCAGGTTTAACATGGAAAAGATCTGAAATTGGAGAAAAAAATTTCAAGTTTCGTGTACCGAAACCAAATACCAACAAGGTTAGAGATTAATAACAATAAGATAAAAAAACTGTTTTCTGGTTGATGATGAAGAACAATCGTATTCAGTACAAAAGTTCTCACGAAGACCTAGCCAGTCAACGAAGGACTCTCGTAACAAATTCTGGTCTGTACGACCGATACGGCTCTTCCAATGCCAACTTTTAATTTCAAATAGTGAAAAGACTCGTAATTTTAGATTAAATCTTGAGGATTACCTGCTTTCAGCGGCTAGAACTACCAAGATCAAAGTCCATAGTGTAATCATATTCGATGGTTGGAATCACTGATGCTACAAATTTCAGGAAAAGGAAAAGATACCTGCAGAAAATAGAATAGTTTTTACAGGTTCTTGAGATACAAATGAAAAGAAAACAAGGAGATTAGAAGACAAGACAGGGAATATAATTGAAATATGATAAATAATCAGGAAATTGCAAGATTAGAAAGAAACAAATGGACAAACATTAATAAGCAAATCATTAGCCAGGAATCAACCCTACATTTCGTGGAAAATCTCGACAAATATACAAAAGAATAATTTCTTTTTCTTTGGCAGTCAATATGTGCCTTATGGGGCAAAACCAATTAGATTAAAGGTTTTATGATATATACTGTGTTAAGGAATGAGGCCTAATCATTTTCTTCTAGGTTCATAACCAACTTTGTCTTAATAGTGCAGGAATAAACTCACTTGTCAACTTCTGGCTCAACCCCACGTGACATCAAAACATCAATAATTTTCTTCATGACAGCACCATGTCGGCATGGATGAACAGAAGCATGCTTCCCAGGTAGATGAGGATGATCTTCAATAGTTACCTGCATACTTCTGAAGTCAGAAGGAATATGGAATGCTATTTTCAGAATTTATATAACAAGCAATATATGTGTGAACAGCTACATAATCTGACAGACACACTTAACCTGAATTTCATATAGATGGGCCAGAGTGAGATGAATAAGTGGTACAACCATAAAGACATTAAGATTTTCTTGTTTGATTTATGAGATTTAAAAGAAATTGTATATTCAAAACATAGGGACAGGCACATGCACAGAAGCAGAAATAAGAACATTTGATACCGCATATTGGAGACAATAATTCTTACTGTTTTGCGTGCATGATCTTGACTGACATCCTCAAGCACAAGTTCTGGTTGCAAGAGCATCCTTGACTGCAAGTTACGATGAGAATAGTCAAGGGGGTTGATGAAAATTTGCTGGACTGCATAAATAAATGGTTGATTAAAACCATATTACACAAGTACTAGTTGATTCCCATCAATAGTATATCCAAGTACTATGAGGGCTTGGCCAACTTTCTAATATGTGGTCAATGTTTTGGAAACTGTCACCTCAATAATAAGAAGAAGCATTTCCATTACATAAACAGTTTGCATAACAATGATTCTGAAACATAGACAAGAAAATGGAACAGTAAAGAGAACAAACCTCATCATATCCAGTAAGCCATACACGAGGAGTTTGATAATATTTGTCATACCTGGAAATATAAGATTGAAAACCGTGTTTATAATTATATAAAAATGAGTTTGATTTCGATCCCCATATGAATCCTTAACAAGAATCACAAAACTGTTATATTCATGGTTAATTGAATGTATAACAAATGAAGCCATGAAAGATTACAGAAGAAATCAGTGGCAATACAAATGAGTAATGTGAGGAAGTTGTCAATTATTCTTACGTTATGCTGACATCGTAAGTTCTAGTACGCAGTATATTGTCGTCATCTGGCTCATGAGCCACGAGATATGTGGACTGAAGGGTTGCCTGCATCAGGTAGTCAGTTATAAAAATGCATTCTTCCTAAGGGAATCACAATGAAAGTAGTACAGAAGGGAGTGAAAATGATACAACTCAGCCTCTGCGTGTTTATTCAAGAAGAAAATCTAGGGCTTTTGAAGAAGTCAAAGAACAGTTCAACTATTTTATGAAACAACTAGCTGAAAAAGAGGAACCATTATGTCAAGTAGTT
>JANSVB020000424.1:2664066-2682085 GCA_025504935.2 Erythroxylum haughtii | reverse complement strand
ATCTTAATAATAATAAATATGGATATATGCATTTAATCATAATAAGGATTTTAATAATAATAATAATACTATTATTATTAATAAATATAATTTAAATTAGTAATAAGATTTATATTAATAAATATATATACTCAAGTCAGAAAATAATAATAATAATAATTAAACATTTTAAGGAATTTAAATTTAATCAGAATAATAAAGTTCATAATAAAAGGAAGAAAATTTTCAATTAAATTGTAATAATAAAAAACGAATTAATGATTATTATTATTATTAAATTATACTAATGCATAAACAAACGATGTCTCTTTGGCTTTGCTGTGAGGACTGTTATTATGAAAGCAGTGTTTCAAATTTTTTAAACAAAAACGACATAGTCTTAGCATTGGATAGAGTAAGACAGAGGAGCATTGGACAGGTGATTTTGTTTACAAATTGTTGGAGTCAGGCACCTTACAAAGCTTTGACTCCTTTTTTCACTCACTTTTCTTTTGATTTTTTTATGTAATACTTGTAATGACCATATTTATAGAGAAGCAAAGTCGGTAATAACTGATTATAATGCCAGCTTCAATAAAGCTGTCCAAAGGAGTTCAAAGACAATTTGATTCGGTATTTGGACTCAGTCAAATACAACACATTAAAACTCATAATCTAGAAGCATGTATTAATCCAAGTTTAGTTTCTAACATCCTCTCTTAAACTTGGTTTAATCATTTTGAGCATGTTCTTCAACTTATAAAATAGCTCAGCTTTCATAGGCCTCGTGAAAATATCTACTATTTGATCTTTAGATGTGCAATAGTCAAATATAATTTCTTTGTCTTGAACCAAATCTCGAATGTAGTGATGTTTAATGTCAATATGCTTACTTTGGCCATGGAATACTGGATTCTTTGTTAAGGCGATTGCTGATTTATTATCATAGTAGATCGTCGTTGGACTATCTTGTTGGTGCTATAATTTGTTAAGCATCATCTGTAGCTAAATAGCTTGAGTAACATAATTTGTTGTTGTTAAACACCCTGCTTTTGAAGTTGAAAGAGCTTATACTTGTTTTAACATTATCTGTATATCCAACTAGTCATATATTTTTATTTTTTGAATAAAATATGTCATCATCAATCGTACCTTTATTAAAATTCATTTTGCGATTTGCTAATGATTATCGTAGAGAATCTATAAATTTGCTCACAATTTTCACTCCGTAAACAATATCTGACCTAGTTGTAGTTAGGTCCTTATATTTCCAATATGTCTTTTGAAGTTTGTTGCATCAACTAAATCACCACCGTCATCTTTCACAAGCTTTAACCTTTCTTTAGCTGGTGTTAAAATTGGCTTGCACACATCCATCTTGAATTTCTTTAAAATATCTTTTGCATATTTTCGTTGTGAAATAAATACGCCTTCGTTTGTTTGCTTTACCTTAATACCAAGAAAGTAGGACATTAATTCCATATCTGTCATGTCAAAGTGAGCAAACATATCCTTCTTAAATTCTGACAACAGTCTTGAATTATTATCAATAAAGATCAAATCATCTACATAGAGACAAACTATAACAATGTGTCCTTCCTTAATGATCTTGATATACAAAGTATGTTCATATGGACACTTATGAAAAACATGTTTAATGAAATGAGTATCAATATGAGTAAACCATACCCTTGGTGTTTAATTAAGACCATACAATGCCTTCTTTAGTCGATAAACCTTATCTTCTTCTCTTTGCTTTACATGTCCTGGTGGTTGCTCAACTTATACTTCTTCTTCAAGTACATCATTTAAAAAGACTGATTTGACATCCATTTGATAAATCTTCCAATTACTTTGAACGACAAGTGAAATGATTAAACGTACAGTATCCATTCTGCAAATAGGTGCAAATACTTCAAAATAATCAATACCTAACTTTTTCTTGTAACCTGATTTTGACTTTTGCAACTAATAATGCTTTAAAGTGTTCCACTTCTCCATTGGGCTTGTACTTTGTCTTGTATTTGACGCCAATAGGCTTCTTTCCTTTTAGTAAAGTAGTTAACTCTCATGTTTTATTCTTTTCTATGGCATATATTTCTTCATCCATTGTTTTAATCCAACGACCATCATTCACTGCTTCCTTGATCATTATTGGATCACAATCTGCAAAGAAAGCATAATGAGCCACAACTTTATCATTATTGTCATCTTCACCTACTTGGTAATCTTTCAAATAAGTGGGTGGATGGTGTTCTAGTTGTGAGCGCCTAAGTGAAGGTGAAGTAGAAGGAGATGACACTTTAGGATTAACATGAGTTGGTTCTTTAAGAACTGAAGGTGAAGATGACTCTCCAGTTTGATTAGTCATTTCTAATTCATTGTTTATGAACACTGGTATTGGCAATGATTTATTTTCTTTTTATGACCAATCTCATACTCCTTCTTCAAAAGTAACATCTCGATTGATGATCACTTTTTGAGTCTTTGGATTATAAAGCTTATAACATTTTGTTTCCATGCTATAACCAAGAAATATACATTTTTATGCCTTATCATCTAATTTCTTTTTCAACTCATCAGGACCATGTGAATATGCTATAGAGCCAAACACCCTCATATGACTAAGATTAGACTTTCGTCCACTTCATGCATCTTGTGATGTTTTACCACTAATATTTTAACAAGATATCTATTCAAAATATAGACCACACAAGCCATGAGTTCTGCTCAGAAACTTTTAGGTAACTTCTTACAAAATAACATGCTTTTCACTATATCCATGATAGTTCTATTTTTCCTTTCTGACTCCATTTTGTTGAGGAGTGTACCTCGCTGTCAATTGGTGCCTAATTTCATGCTTTCTTTAGAAATAATCACAAACAATATATTTTGTGCCTCTATCCGTTCTCAAAGTCTTAATAGAAAAATCATTTTCAATATATATTACAAAATTCTTAAGTACTTCACATTCCTCAGATTTCTACTTTAAAAAATAAACCCATGCCTTTTTACTATAATCATCAATAAATGTAATAAAGTATTTGTTACGTTCATTTGATGGAACCTCCATATAACGTAAAACTAAATGCACAAGCTCTAGTGGATGTATGGCTCTCTATGCCTGCTTTGTAAGAAATGGATCTCTATGTTTTTTTCCCATTACACATGACTCACAAATTTGTTCAGGAACTTAAATGGTTCGCAAACCTAAAACCCACTCTTTGTTTGCAAGAAACGTAATGTTTCCAAAATTCAAGTGCCCAAGTTGCATATGTCGTAACCAATTATCATTGATAGTGATAATATTATAGCAAGAAGTATTACCGTAATTAAGATATGTTGAAAATAGATGATTAGATTTCATTCTCATCTCTAGAATCATGCTCTTTCTTATATCACTCATGGTGCATCAATCTTTATTGAAGTGTACATGCATCAATCTTTATTGAAGTGTAAATCATAACCCTTTTCTAATAGTTTTCCAATGCTTAATAGATTCTACAAAATAGTAGGAGCATAGTAAACATCATAAATATAATTTAAAGACCTATTATTCAATTTTATAGCAAACTTTCCTCTTCCCAAAAATTGAATCTTGTAGTTATCGACAATCTTTACTAAAGAATAAAAAGATTCATCTAATTTGGAAAAAAACTTCCTTGCTTATACTTAAATGATTGCTATAACCCGAATTTAATAACCATTGATAGTTATAATTGTTATTGGTTTCATGAGCCATCATCAACAAGGTCTCTGGGTTATTATTTTTAACAATAGAAACTTGATTATCTTTATGTTCTTATCTTCGAACACGACATTCTCTATTATAGTAACCATATTTTTTGTAATTATGGCACTGACCATCTGACTTACACTTAGATTGATAGTGACCAAAATTTTGCACTTGTAGCATTAAATATTGGATTTATCCTGAGGAGTTTCACCCTCTCTTGTTCCTGGTCTAGAATTGGTTTTGAATTTTTTGCCTCAGCCTTTGAAATTTGAACTTCTTTGAGTATGCTATGTTTTGCCTATTGAAGTTTCCTTCTCATTTCTCAAATTACTTAGGCTTTTATAACTTGTTTCGTTGTGTTTATTGATTTTTCATTCATTTGCATTTCACAAGACTCTAATGAGGCTTGCAAATCATTGAGGGGACTCTAAACATTTAGACTCTTCAATCGCTATGACAACATAATCAAATGGACTTGTCATTGTGCACATGATCTTCTCCATGAAATCTTTCTTCGCAATTTCGTAACCATTATTTTTCATCTCATTGATCATATTTCCATTCATGAAAAATAATCACAAATACTTTCATCTTTAGGTTGCTCCGTTAACTCGTCTTACTTTTTTCAAACCTTGTAGTCTTATTCGTTTAATTATGTCTACTCCTTCATATGTTTTGAGCATAATATTCCAAGCCTCCCTTGTTGTTTTATTATGGAATATTTTTTCAAGAATCAGCAACTCAACATATTGACAAATTAAAAAAGGCCTTTTCATTTAATGAACGATCACAAACCAGTTGCCGTAATTCTTCAATTGTCTGTTTTTCTTTTTTTGCTAAGCCTTTGTCTAAAATTTCACCATACCTGTTGCTTCTCAAATATAACTCCATTAAGAGTTTCCACATCACAAAATTGTTTTTGCCATCAAACTTGAAAATAGATAATTACATTGGTTGAGCTTATTGAACTTTAGTTGTTGAAATTAAAACCATCTTGATCTACTAATTTAACCAAGCTCTAATACCAAATGTTGGCAATTATAATTGCCTAAAAATGAGCTAGTTAACAAAATACACACTAAAAATTTTATTAATACATGACACTATACATCTCGTTAGAGTTGGGCACCTTAAAAAGCTTTCACACCTTTTTTCTCTCACTTTTCTTTTGATTTTTTTTTCATATAATACATGTAATGGCCAAATGGACATATTTATAGAGATGCAAAGTCAGTAATAATCGTTTATAGTACCATCTTCAGTGAAGCTGTCCAAAGGAGTTCAAAGACAATTTGGCTTGGTATTTTTACTAAGCCAAATACAATACAATACAACTTATAATCTAGAAGTGATATGTGCTAATTTATTCCATAACATTTAGTGATTAATGCTATGAAATGCTTAAGACATTCACTTTAGTTCATATTTAGTTTTGGGTACAATTCGAAAACGAAAGAGCTAAAGTGAGTTGAAAGCACAATATTTGAGCCGGCTTCTTGAGACTCACACTCACTTTTCTTCATGGAGTAAGAAAGAGAAGGATTGGAGCAAGAAATGAAAAGAAAATATATAAAATGAAGAACATGTGAGGCATTCATCCCTCACGGCTATGCATCATTTTATCATGGTCGTGAGTCATCTCTCATGGCCATGACAAAGGTTTTATGGGTGTAACACATTAGTCACACCCATGAGATGGAAATTCGTGGTCGTCCATTCCATTCGTCCTTACTATATATACTTAATAAGTAAGTAAAGTCCAAAATAGTGAGAAACAAAAAATAAGAAGTTACGCCTGTGAGCAATAAGTCACAGGTGTGATGACAATGAGACTGAAGGTAAGGGAGCTGTTAGATCACAGGAACGGTAGGATGAAAATTCGTGGCCATCCATTTCATTCATCCTGAATATATATACTTAATAAGTAAGTAAAGTCCAAAATAGTGAAAAACAAAAATTAAGAAGTCATGCCTACGAGCAATAAGTTACAAGCGTGACGATGATGACCTAGAAAGTAAGGAAGTTATTGGATCAAAGGAAAGATGCGTTGGAAATTTGTAGTTGTCCATCTCATTGTCTATAGTATGTTTATGCTTAATGAACTCAGGTTACTTGCTAGCAGACTTAGCTGCAAGAATTGTTACTTCACCGTATATATGGTTTTATTCTGGCATAAGTAATCGGCACAGGGATTGGCATAAGTAAATCGTATATATGGTTTTATTACACCAGTCGTGGGAGGTCCGACTCTAGCATATCTATTGCGAGGGTAACCGGTGTGCTGATCTCCTCGCCTCTCTAGCTGCTGTTTCTCGGACTGAGATCCAGTCCATACAGGTTCCACCGTCGTGTCTTCGCGACGTTTTACTTTACGATGCGACCGGGGTGGCTCACCCCCGCGGTCTGCGTTCCGCTATTTCCGGAACTATTCCGTTTTCTTAGTTTTTTAATGTTATAATTTACCTTGTAATAAAAAAAATTAATTAAATTATATTAGAAAGGATAAATGAGTAATTTACCTTTTGTAAGGATATAAATGTAATATTACATTGTTGTCTTCGTCTTCTTGCTCATCGTGTAGCATCATCTCTTTAAGAATAACAAGGCCAAAGCTGATTAAATATGTGTCCCTTAAGTCCTATTCTTGTCTTTATTGTTGCTTCGACCACTCCTTCCAATCAATTGTTTGCTTAAAACCCAGAATAAAAAGACCAATCATGAAGATAATGGTGGCCATGAAGCGGGTCGTAGATTACGCCGTCAAGATCAGAGTGAAGCCCGACAAGGTAATCTCCTTTGTCTTGATCATTAAAACTCTTGATAACGCATTTTGAGATTTGATTTAATCTCCACATCCTCGGTCCGGCGTTTTGTGGTTGCTTTAGAGTGGGGTGGAGACCAAGAATGTTAAGATGTCGATGAACCCGTTCTGCGAGATTGCTTTGGAGGAGGCACTGAGGATTAAGGAGTCGGGAGTTGCATCCGAGGTTGTCGCGGTCAGTATGGGGCCCACTCAATGTGTTGATACTCTACGAACAGGTCTAGCAATGGGGGCTGATAGAGGGATTCATGTTGAGTCTATGGATGGTTTGTATCCACTTACTGTGGCTAAGCTTTTGAAAGCTCTTGTGGAGTTGGAGAAGCCTGGTCTCGTTATTATGGGCAAGCAGGTTGCTTTGTTTTTTTTTTAATCTGGGTAGTTTAATTTGTTGGTAGTTTGTGTATTTTTTCTTTTCTTTACTTCTTTTTCATTATTTTTAAGTAGGCTCGCAGAGATTTTTGTTGTCAGCTCATAAATGTTTCTCCTTTTCTTTTATGTTGTGTAGGCTATTGACGATGATTGCAATCAAACGGGGCAGATGGTAGCTGGGTTGCTTGGTTGGCCTCAAGGGACATTTGCTTCGAAGGTTGGTTAAAATATGCACAATTCATTAGAGTATATTCATGACCTTGTCGGTTCTTCGACTTGGTTCTTCATACATTTAATAAGATTTTAAACCACTCGTTGCTATACACTTTATGTTCCCTAGGTCAGGCTGTAAGTTTAAGGCTTCAGTGAACTTCATAGAAATGGAATGTATAGCATGTTCCCGGATTTTGGCTGCAATTGAGATTGGAATGCCAGTGTGATTGAAACAAACAGGAGCGAATGAAATGATCTAGGCCAGAATTCATGCCAATACTTGAAATTGAGGACTGTTGGTAATATGATAATTGCAGTAGACTCAAGCATATATTATGGATGTAATTGTGGTTGTGCTTGACAATGGTGGATGCTATGTTTTGATGTTGATTTACAAGCTAAGCTGTTAATTTTAAATGTTTTTGCACTGCCAAAGCTTTCTACAAGAGTTGTTCTTAGGTAAAAAGCTGAAGAAGTTTATAAGATTGAAATTCTATTCAGAGATTTATATTTGCCTATTGTAAGTAACAAGTAGCTATAAAATATTGATGCCATGTTGTTCATGATCAGAGTAATAGTTATGTACAAGTTAATTGCATTCCTGCATTTCCTTAATTCATCGAGCACTTATGGGGATATTGAAAATGCTTTGGGGGTCCACAGGCTTCATCTTGCGTCATAAATAACCTGATGTCTGGGTATAAGAGATGTAAACAATATTATAAATCAGTGTTAAGAGCTTTATGTGTTTAATTTTGTTTAAATGGTCTTGGAAAATTCCGCTTCCATCTTCATCGCTTTGTATGTGAATTTGCATTAGGCAGCATGTAGAATAAGCCTCCAATTTTTTTGGGTTTGCAAATGGGTGCTTTTCAATCAGACTTTAGATGTTGTTGCCATCCCTATGTGTGCAAGGCAAGTGAGCTGGGTTGGGATGGATCTCAAAATAAACCCATGACTTTAGCAGTTTAAAGATTTGTTTTGCTTACTTTCCTCTAACAGGAAGCCTCTTTGCTCCGTTTTGTTGTTGATTGTCTCTCACTTCAATGCGGAATCTTTCAGTATTACTTACTGCTCTCATCTAGTAGGTCTTGCTTGACAAAGAGAAACAGGTAGCAACAGTGGAAAGAGAGGTGGATGATGGACTTGAGAGTTTGTGTTTAGACTTGCCAGCAATAATAACGTAATATTTCTTGCCTAATTTTTATTTTCTTTATGCTCATTTTCTTTGTAATTGATAATTGGTGAGAATCTGTATGTTGCAAATATATGTAGTCGCTGCTGAACATGTTAACAAAGAGAGAAAGCACGTTTATCTGGGTTTTATGAAGTTAATAGATTGATCAGTATTTGACATTTGCTTCATGCTTGAAGACTGCAGTTATAGATTTCATAATTTTTGATCCACTCTTAAATTCATTGATTTGATATTACAGAAAGAAACATTTCAGAAATCTGACATAGTATCAAGATCTTAGTGGTACTAATGAATGGATGCTGATTCTATTTTGGTGCATAAAAATTCTAGCATACAAGTATCTACTTCAGGAATGATAATGACAGCCTAGGAAAATGCTAACGAAAACAATCACTTGTAAGGGAAAAGAGATAAAAAATGCTTAGATGATGTTTGGTCCAATGAGGGATATAATGTAATCATTGTAACATTGTTCCTTCAATCCATTCACAAAATTGGATTCAAAAGGAGCTTGAATTACATAGCTTGGAAATACATTCCTTTTAATACCGTTCACAAGGTATAATTTGGTCCTCATTACGTTAAGTCTTTCTTTTATTGCATCCTTAATTTCATTGCCTTCGATGCATTCTGTCAAGCATCAGTTTGAGGTTCAAAACTGATTGTAATGTTCTTTCATGAGAATGAGATGCACAAAGGTGGGAGCCTCCATTGGCCACTTCTTGTGAAGATCACCTGCATGAGTCACTTTATCTCACTTGTTGCTCTCCAGTTTGTCTTTTTCAATGATCTTGTTCTGGTGATGGCTTGAACGCTAATTGTTCCTCTTGTGCAGGACTGATCTGAGACTGAACCAACCGCGATATGCAACATTGCCCAACATCATGAAAGCTAAATCAAAAGTGATAAAAAAATATACTCCTGAGCAGTTGAATGTAGAAGTAAAATCTGATTTGGAGATTGTTCAAGTCACAGAACCTCCCGCAAGAAAAGCTGGCGTTGTTGTTTCTTCCGTGGATGAGCTGATTGACAAGCTTAAAAATGAAGCTCATGTTATCTAATTATTGAATTCATTTATGACGCTATTGATTGTTTAACACTTTGGATAGTAAGCAGTGCTTACTAGAGGATTGTTAACAGTGCTTATCTAATGCTATTGAATAGTAAGCAGTGCTTATTATTAACTTTGAAGACATGATTGTATTTCTAATTGTATTCTTCACTTTTTGTAAAGAATCTCTATCAAGTATTATTAGAGGATCGTTTCACTTTTGATTTCTTGTTATGATTTTTAGTTTTTAGTTTTTACATTTAATTTGGGTTTTTTCAAACAAAAATATAAAATTATTTAATTATTCATGCTAATGTAGTTATATTTTTGTTATTTATAATAATTAAATATTACAAAAACTTAAGATTAATTATTTTATTCTTTATGATTTATTATGTTTTATTAAAATAAATGATTTAATAAGAAAAGTTATTTATAAATTAAAATTTATTATTAATATATAGTTTAATTACTAAAATTTAATTTGAAATTTATTTATTTTAAGATATTTTAAACTTAAAGTATAATTATAAATTAAAATTTTATTTTAAAAAATAAAATTTAAAATGATTATAAAATAAAATAAATAATTGGATTATGTTAATCATAATTATCAGTAATTAATAATAAACTAAAAATATTTATTTAGTTGATGATAAAAAATTAAAATAGAAAATAAAAACCAAAATTTGTGGTTTTTCATAATTTATGAAACATTCAAGAAATCAAAACTAAAAATAAGAAACATAATCAAATTATTTTTTACTAAATTTAAAAAACAGAAAAAAAAGACAAGCTCAAATTTTCATGAAATCTTAAATCATCTCAATTAGGGTTCGAAAGAAAAAGGTATGCCCAATTTAAGAAGTATTATCTAAATTTGATATTAAATTAACTAGACTTGATTTAATTTTGTTTATAATTAACAATAATTTGGTTTAATCTAACATATCAATCCACTATAATTTAAAAATTTCAAATTTAAATGATTATATATATATATATATATATGTATGTGTGTATGTATGTATATATAAGTCCAACTTATCTAAACAATTTTCAAGTAGTTACAAAAAGCTTAAGAAATTTTATAAAAGTTTTACATTTTAATTTTTTTAAAGAAAAGTAGGGATATAATATACGCTTTTTTTAAGAAAAGTAGGGATATAATATGCGCAATCTTTTTTTTTTTTTTATGAAAAAACTGTTTCTGTGATTTGAACATGATACTTTATGATCACAAAGGAGAATCACCTTCAAGACAGGTCCTTTATAGGGTTGTTTATTTAATGATCATACTCTAAGAAATGGCCGGGTCTTCAATTGTGTTATTCATATTTTTCAAAAATCTCAAAATGCAAAAGTTGGAGCTCTTTTAATTTTTTTTAAAAAATCTTGAATCATCTTAATAAAAGTTCGAATAAGAAAAGTATAAGTATAACCAATGAAATATTATCCAATTTAAGAAGCATTGTTTAAATTTGATTTTAGATCAACTAGCCATAGATAATTTTGTATATAATTAATAATATTTTGTTTTAATTTAACAAATCCATCTGATTTAAAATTTTTAATATTTAACTGGATCAAACAGAAACCTGGCAACAATGAATCCGGTGTAAGGTACTGCAGATTATGCACATTTCTGCATGAATAAGCTCAATCGGTAGCTTCTGGCTGGTCAGTTTAACATTTCCTCATGTGTTCTACTTCTCCTGAAGGATTAGACGTCAGGAATCATATAAAAAATGTAGTAATGCCAACAATATAACTGGGGAGGAAGGGGTGTTGGCTATAAAGCTTCGCAGGATTTATCAGTTTATAACTTTGAAACTGATAAATCCTCGATTTCATTTTCACAGATTAGACAATGCAATGACAGGATGATGTATATGATGAATTTGGCGATCTAAAGAAAAAGTTCCTTGCCAGAATTCAAGGACATTACCAATGACAATAGAAAAGAAAATGCATCATCTTCAAGCACAAGAATGTGCATATACGAAACATGCATTGTATGTTCTTTAATTTTGTATGTTCCTCCTAACACGAAACATGAATTGTATGTTCAGTATTTTCCCAAATTGCTCAAAACGAATTACTGATTTATCAGAGTAGTTTACCTTAACAGCAGAACCGCGAACCAGAGGCAATCTTGGAAGATGACAAAATTGGAACGATGTCAAGAACCAAGAAGATGAATGTTCACTTTAATAAAACTAGAAGAGAAAGAACTTCAAATAAACTACCAATCACATACAATGTAAGGTTGCTTCATCAACGAACATTATAAGCAGTATTTCCATTTTCATCCATCTGATATTGAACTGTGATCAAGCACAAGGAAAAGTGTTTTGAAGACATTGCTCCAGAAGAAAGGAACAAGGCAAAAGGCCCTAAACTGGGTTTTCAAGTTGTCGAAGACATATGGGCTTTTTGTTTTGTTTTTTTTTCCTGCGGAGCCTACTGGTTTAGAAAAGTAAAGACTGCGTTTTGATTTTCCGTAAGAAACATTGCGCTGTCTTTTTGTTCTTCTTCTATACGTAGAAACACTTTGATGGCTCCAATTCACCCTCTGTGTCTTTTCTTCTCACTGTCACTTCTTCTCTTTGCCACCACTTCACAATTGCACTCGTCTCATCATGTACGTACAAAGTCTTTGCTTTATCCTCTTCCATCTTTTAACTTTCATTTATTGGGGGTTGACTTATTGTTTGGACGCGAGAATCTTTATCTGTTCGCTGATGGATGAAAATTCTGATCGTAGATGAGATAAATATAATAATTCCAGAATCTGATGAAAAGGGTTTCGTTTTGTTTACTTACAGGAGTTCTGTGATGTTGGGATGGTATATGGCGAAACTGGATGTGGAGCTTCTTCATCATCGTCGAAGCTCCTGATCAAGGGAGGGACAGTTGTGAACGCTCATCTTCAGGAAGTTGCTGATGTTTACGTGGAGGATGGAATCATAGTCGATGTCAAGCCTAATCTCAAGGTCTGTTCTTTCTTCTTATTTTGTTTTCTGAAGCTATTGTTGATAGTTAATAGCTTGATTGAGCTATATTTAAGTCATTGCTTCATCTTCTTCAATCAAAGCAATTGACTTGATTTGGACTGGACTACTTGAGACCAGAACAAAGATAAATATACAATTCTGTTTACTCTTTTTGGCTGTGAATAATTATTTTCTTATTTATATCCAGTTCTATGTTCAATTATGTAAATTTTTGTAAGTGGTGATTATTTCTCAAAGCTGTAATTATTTCTAAGTCTTAGCTGGCTTCAAAGTTTCCAATAGCTTTCTCCAGTCTGACATCTTCGTTACTATGGAAAGAGCGATCTTTTGTTGAGTGGTGATGCGTCAACTTTCAAAGCATCCAAGTTATGCCTGGCTGCCTTAAGATTTTGATCACTTTCTCTTTTTCCTAAATTTGTATTTGAGCAAGTAAGCATATTGTTTTAGCTGTGGATGTTTTGTGATAGTGCCACAATCTTCATAAATGCGAAGTAAATAGATTAATCTGGTGTCAAAAATTACTTTACAAGCTTCCCTACACTAGATCTGACTGGTCACTAGTAGTAAACTTCCTTTTAAAGGCTAGGGTACTGTTAGGTCCTTTGGTCATTGGCGCATTTAGGCACTCTGGTTTTTCCTATGCTTCTCATTGATTGTTCTAAGTAATGGAAAGTTGCTAAGCAAAAGCTTACGATGTAGGTAAATAATTGGATAACTTTTACATGGCCAATGCCACTAATCATTCTGGATAAGCATGTCAACATGTTTTTAATATACTCTGTTCTTTGATTTTGAGGTGAACTTATCAAGACCGGGACATGATTTGACCTTTTTTCTTGCCTATAAAGTTAATCTAAAAAGTTTTAACTTCCTTTAACACCATGGTGCTTGGCTTCTTGCAACTGTTTTCGCTACCTGCTTATGTGCTACTAATATCCCGATGCTAGTCTGAATTCTCTGGAATCTGATAAACCATGTTGCCATTTTCTGATGCTATATTCTTTGGTTCTTTTCTGTTTTTTTCAGCACAATCATCTCATTATTTGCCTAATTATTTGTTTTGTTTTGTTTTATTTTGTTAACATTAATTTGCAAATGACTTATTCGAATGCTATTGGCAGTTTGGTGATGATGTGAATATAATTGATGCTGCTGGAAAATTTGTGGTGCCAGGTTAGTTGCCACTTATGCTACAATATAAGCTAATGCATGCTATTCTTTTCGAATGAGGGCTCTCCTTGAGGCTTCAAGGTTACGATAGGATCTCCTTTGGTTTCTCCCCTTTTTTCCCCCTTTAAGTTACTATATAT
Source organism: Erythroxylum haughtii (assembly GCA_025504935.2). Taxonomy (NCBI): domain Eukaryota; kingdom Viridiplantae; phylum Streptophyta; class Magnoliopsida; order Malpighiales; family Erythroxylaceae; genus Erythroxylum; species Erythroxylum haughtii. The sequence continues at coordinate 2,668,391 of JANSVB020000424.1, read as the reverse complement.
CTGGATAAGAAAAGCTATTATGCCTTGCCTCATTCTTTTCTCTTGCTCACTTGTGTAAGATAGTTGTAGAAATTACTGTGGCATATGGTTTCTTATTAAGGCACTAGGCATTGAAACTGATGTGAATATGAAAAAATAGGGATTCTTGTGCCTAATTTGGCTTCTAGTGCTTTATAATGATGTTTCGGAAAATTTTAGAGAGTTTTGTTTTTGCTATGCTACATCATGAAGATGGAATATAACTAGTTGATTCTAACTCAAGTGGGACATCTGATGCTTGTCATGAATCCCTGCTTCATTTGTCCTTGTCTAAACAAGCACATTGGGTTGATGACTGTTCATCTACTGTTATTCTATGCAGTACATACTAAAGTAACCATAACGCTATTCACCACTTACCTTTTGGTAAAAATAACAGGAGGAATTGATCCACACACACACCTAGCCATGGAGTTCATGGGCACAGAGACCATTGATGACTTTTTCAGTGGTCAGGCTGCAGCATTAGCAGGAGGAACCACAATGCACATTGACTTTGTTATACCAGTAAATGGTAGTTTAGTGGCTGGCTTTGAAGCCTATGTCAAGAAGGCAAAAACTTCTTGCATGGATTATGGCTTCCATATGGCAATTACTAAATGGGACGAAGCTGTTTCAAGGGAAATGGAAGTTATGGTGAAGGAGAAAGGTTAGAATTTTCAATTTTCAAGATGCATAGCCTTTAACTGCTTAGATCTTGATCACTTTGATTTGGTACTGTCAGAAACTAACAGACAAATTGCCTTGTCGCTAATTGAGGTTTCCTTGACATTTGACCTTTTAGGTATCAATTCATTCAAGTTTTTTCTAGCGTACAAGGGATCTCTAATGATCAGTGATGAACTCCTATTAGAAGGACTAAAGCAGTGCAAGTCTCTTGGTGCCATAGCTATGGTCCATGCAGAAAATGGAGATGCTGTATTTGAAGGACAGAAAAGAATCATAGAACTTGGTATCACTGGTCCAGAGGGACATGCCCTTTCAAGGCCCCCAGCGGTAATCCTTGCAAATTGGGATATTTCTTCTATTTGCAAAACCTGCCGACTCTATGGATTAATCAGTTTATCCGCGATAGTTCTAACATAGTGCTACTCCTGGAAGTTCTTTGAATTTTGACCCAGACAGAAGTGCTAAACTATTGATCTTATCTGCTTCTCCTTTCCATTACTATGTGATTAATGATATGCGTTACATTTGCATCAACAAATTTTATCACTAAAGCAGTTTTCATGCATTGGGTGTGGCGTACGAGGCATTTTTTGTTAGTCTGTCATTTATCCCATTACTGAAAAGATAGTATCGTTGAAAACATTTGATTCGTTAGGATTGTCTGAACCTTTGAGTTCTTAATTTCTTCTGTTGCTTCAAAGTTATTCTCTCTTCATCTTTCTTTCTTTCTTTCTTGATTGGATTCTAATTCCCTCTTCTAATCCGTTACATTTCTCATCACTATGAAACTTGCGTTTGATTTCCTGTTGGTAAATGGTCAGTCATGTGTCTCTTTAATGATTGTTACAAGTGTTTAAAGCTTCATGATGCTTACTTAAGTTCTGATGTTCATGCAGCTGGAGGGAGAGGCAACTGGTCGAGCTATTCGCCTAGCTGGTTTTGTGAACACACCGCTGTATGTCGTACATGTTATGAGCATTGATGCAATGGAAGAAATTGCTAAAGCTAGAAAATCAGGTCAAATTTCACAGGAAATTTGAATGCCTTTGCGTTTGTCTTACATAATAACAGTATCAAGTAATATTAGTGAGGCATGCCGTATTTCGTGAGCGGGTGACTGGTAAATCTAAATTCTGAAAGCAATAGCAGGGTCAATGCATTTCTACATAAGAGATTGGGTGGCATCTTATCTCGAACCGTAATCATTCGATCGTGTTTTTGAGACCTTATAATGTTGGTTTCGCTTTGATTTGATTTTGACCTTTGAATCCTTGGAAGATTAATTTGCTTTCTTCAAACTGCAGGACAGAAGGTTATTGGAGAGGCTGTGGTTTCTGGCTTAGTCCTGAATGATTCTAAGCTTTGGGATCCTGATTTCGTCACTGCTTCAAAGTAATGGTGCTACCTCACTTATTTTTCTTCTTATTCCTTGAGATGGCCATCATTGTAGTCTGTCATAGTTATTGTTGGTGTTTCCTTTATATGAGGACGTGTCTTTCTTGTATTATTTCATCATGCTTGATAATCTCGTGTCTCAGGTATGTTATGAGCCCCCCTATTAGGGCATCAGGACATGACAAGGCTCTACAAGCTGCACTTTCCACTGGGGCTCTGCAGGTCCATCTCATCATTCAAACAATCTATAACTTACAAACTTTAAGCTACTCTGATCTAAAAAAGGCCAATTTGTGTGAAAAGATAACAACTTTACAACATGAGTTTCATAGCACTATCTCTGATACTTTCTTTTTAATAGAAAGGGTTCATTATTTTCACAGTTGTAGTTTTTCCGCTCCTTGATTACCCAAAACATTTTCTCAAATGGCCTTACCAATATTAGCATGTTCATTTGGCTTTGCAGCTTGTAGGAACTGATCATTGTGCCTTCAACTCCACCCAAAAAGCATTGGGGATTGATGATTTCCGTAAAATCCCAAATGGTGTCAATGGTAATAGAAATATGGCCATCTTAATGCTGAAGTCTCTGTGTGCTTTCCTTATACTGAATTGCAGACATCTAATTTGCTACTACACTTTGCTGAATGGGGATGTAGGTATCGAGGAGAGGATGCATTTAGTATGGGATACATTGGTGGTAAGACTGCATTGTATCCTTGTTTTAATCAACCCCAGGAACTACAAACTGTTCTTTAATATGCCTGTCATCTCAAAGTTTGGAAATCTTTCAGGAATCTGGGCAACTTTCTATCACTGATTTTGTGCGGGTGACGAGCACCGAATGGTATGATTTGAGTGCTGGTTTTCTAATTGTATTTTGAATGACTTCCCATGAAGATTGTATTGAGTTCCAAGGATAACTACTAGAATGCTTAGTTTATGCATTTTGAGTTCGATCAGACTTTAGCTGCCTCTGAAGTCTGTAAAACAATTCTGATTCTGAGAATTTGTCAGTGCGAAGATCTTCAACATATATCCAAGAAAAGGAGCAATTCTGGCTGGATCAGATGCAGATATTGTAATCCTCAATCCCAACGCCAGCGTTACTATAAGTGCAAACTATCACCACTCTAGAACAGATACAAATGTTTATGAAGCTAGGAGAGGAAAGGTAATGTTTTATCTCACAAAAAGTAATATTTCATCAAAAATGAGAAGTTACTTCTACAAGGCATTACACGAAAATTCACACCTGTTTCACAATTAAGCATGGATGAAAGCATTCAATGTCATGTAAGGGATTCTATTGATACATGTAAATATAGGGTACAGATATACATGCAAATTGGAAAAGTAGATTTGGCGATTCAGTGCTCAGTTTCTTCCTTGCCTATGTAGGGAAAGGTTGAAGTGACAATTGCAGGAGGAAGAGTTGTGTGGGAAAATCACCAACTGAAAGTTACTCCTGGATCTGGCAAGTTTATAGAAATGCCTCCTTTCAGTTATCTTTTCAGTGGAATTGATAAGGCAGATGCTGCTTATCTGTCCTCCCTGAAAGCTCCAGTTAAACGTTTCAAATCCACAGCTTAAGTTTCGGGACTGAGTTTCAACACTTGGTCGTGCCTTTTAACAGTTAATGGAATACGCATTGACTTACACCCTACTCCCGACTTTATCGTTGTAAATTATTCTTACGGTACTTGACAAAATAAATTGAAGATGTTACATACCACAAATCACAACTTGGGATTGGCTCTACAACAAAAGACCTAAAGGGATCGAGGAAACAGCTAGAAGGGAAGCAGCTGTAAGTAGGAAGAATGGCAATTCAGAACAGCAGTTATGTTTAGCTTTATTTTAAGTTAAATGCAATGCCCATTGATACGTGCAAACCTTGAGGAACAAGTTAACAAGCCTAGCTTCACCTTTGAACGTAATAACTTCCGTGCTGAGAGCTGGGCCGAGATTGAGCTCCTCGAGTTCTCTTTCGAGGCGGCATTACTCCTTTAATAAAAAATCAGTGAAAATCTTTAGTTTGCATAAAACAAGTTCAATTCATGTAAATCAATTTAAAATAAGTCAATTCACTCATTTGAAAGCAATGTTTCATGCTATGCATTTAAAACAATGCACATAATTCACATAATTCATGTAGGGAAATGCATGATGACTTGACCCTTAGACAATCCCACTAAGGTTCCTAGGAAACCCTAAACCCG
>JANSVB020000424.1:2608155-2624903 GCA_025504935.2 Erythroxylum haughtii | reverse complement strand
GCAGCTCAGATTCAGATTGAGAGATTGCCTAGTCTGATTCAGTTGAGAGCGCTTAATGTGCAGATGGATTTGGCTCAAGATGGAGTCTTAATTGCTACTCTGAGGCTTAGGCCGATGTTGCTTGATCGGATCCGGAGAGTTCAGGATCAGGATCACTTTGAAGACTCTTTAATATTTCCATTAATTTCCTTAGTGAAATATTCAGCTCACCAGCTTCTTGTTTCTGACTATCTTCAAATTTTTCTGTTCCTCCTTCACTAAATACTTGATATCCTCGGTTTTTTCCTTTTCGTGGTTTCCAATCTGGAGGCTTTTCATGGATGTCTTAGCATCTATCTTTGGTGTGACCACTTTGTTTGCAGTGAACACACCACTTTTTCTTACCCTTCTTACTGGATTCACTACGGGACATCAATGTAGACGCTTCATTAGTAGGTATTGGAGACAAATTTTATTCTTTTTTTCTCTTCTTTTAGCATAATTTTCCTCCTTGCTGCTTCCCTCCTAACTTCAAAAAAACTTCTTTAGTTGTTGGTAGAAGAACTCTACTTAGGATTCTGCCACGGAAATCATCCAGTTTTTTGTTGAGACCAGCCAAAAATTCAAAGACTCTTTCCTTTTCAATTTTCTGGTTGTACATCACAGCATCTTCCTTGCATCTCCACTCTTCATCCAACAGAAGGTCAAGTTCCTACCATAATGCTACCATTTCGACCCAATATTCTATAACTTCTCTGTCACCTTGCTTCATTTGGCACAACTTTGTTTTATCTTGTAGATTTGCGATGCATCCTCTCCATCATAGTATAATTATCGCACCCCTTACCAAATTTCTCGAGCTGTTGGCAAAAACATGAAGGTACGTTTGATCATCAATATCATGGCGTTGATAAGCCATGACAAGACCATGGAGTTGCCTATCTCCCACTGTCGCACAGCTTGCGAGTTCATTGGGTCTAGAACGTTTCCATCTCCAACGATAAAGCTCAACTTCCCGTGTCCTTCAATGGCAAATTTCATAGCTTGAGCCCACTCCCGATAGTTCGTTCCATTTAGTTTGTTAGAAACGATGACAATGAAGCTCCTTCAAGACCAGAGGTCATCGACGACTGACCTCCAATCTCGTTTAGATTAGCCGTGGAGGATCCCTCAAGATTGGAAGCCATTTCTTGACTTTCCGGGGTTGACTCAGTTTCACTATCTCTTTCACGTGGCTATGATACCATGTGAATAAGAGTTGTTTTGCTCTATATTGTATTTCTTAGCGAATGTAGTACATATATACATGAATAGGAATACTAATTAGGATAGAGAATCTATACAAATACATGAGAATCCTAAGATAATGTTGTTTAATATAATCTGATTACAATCAAATTATCACAATATTATGTGATAATACCATATCTTGACCACAACTATCAAATGAAACAACCTAAACTATTGAGCACAACCATGGTTAAGTTTGTTAATTTTATGCAACTTTTAAGGAAGAGCTAGTGCTAAACCATCATGATTTCAGTGTCACCCACCCCACTCTTCCCACCACCCCCCACCACACAAAAGAGGGTTAATCAGAGTGTAAAATAATGATGAAAGGAAAAGAAAAACCATTGTCGATATCAACAGGAGTGGAGAAGAAAAACACGTGTCACTACCTGATATAAGCTCCTTCTTGCCACCTTCAGATGATACTCGGTACCATTGAATCAAACAGTTCGAAAGATCCGGAGAATTGTCAGAACAGGGCTTGATCCGCAAATATGAACCTAAAGCTTCAGAACCATCAAATTCATAAAATTGGGTAATACTTTGCTCCCTTCTCCTACTCAAAACCAGCTGGAAGAGATAAAAGATAAGTAGACCACAGAAGAAGTCAGTAAAAGAAACCTGTCCACATTTTAGGTCTGATAATATTCATGTAAAATCAACAATTGCATGCTTTAATGTACACTTTATTGTCTCTTTACTCTTTAGAGTTAGCAGTAAATTAAGAAGCATATGCACTGGAATCACGAATAGGCTTATTAAGAAAGAATAGCACAGCCATTATCAAAGATCTGAAAGGAGAATGACAATTTGTGTGTCACATACAAGGACAATAATCAGAAGATGCTGGAAGATGTAAAATACCACAACTTTGATAGAACAATTAGCAATAATTTAAGTACTTGCATCTATATGAAAACTACTCCTTTTCAAATTCTTTAATATCCAAACTAAAAACACAAATACAAGAGTCACATCTTTTTGTGAGCAAAGGATATAGTTCATTCAGATCAATAAACTTTTACACACTACTGATACTTTGCTTTAATGATTAGAAGATTCTGGAGTAAATAGGTTGTATGATCTATTTACTGCAACATTCTGTGCATCGTATATAGAAATATCATAATATTAGAAATAGTATATTTCTGATTATAGAATAAAGTATTATTCTGCATTATAAATAAATACCCTATGCTCTTTCTGTCTGTGTAAGCTTAATGGTCAAATCTTGTTAACTTGCCCGTAAATATCCCTTCTCTCTTCTTTTTTTTTACTTCAACTACATAATTGAAAACAATCAAACGATATACAGCATTTTCTGGTGTAGAACTAGCCATTAAGAGAATATTCTTTATATGATGTCTTACAAAAGAAAGTCTCTTTGTTAGACTTGAGCACACAAATTTGAACAGGAGTCTGATCATTTGATAACTCCAATATTGGGAGAAGCTGCCAAGTGACAACGAATGCCACAAAGGTGCACAGTTGATTATCAATCATTACTTTTGAGGTGAACAATCTTTTCAAAGCAAGATATGAAAGATCAGACTGATGGGCAATTTCATAATAAATCTAAGAATTATACTAGAGAGCCATAAAATACTGATGTTATTAATCAGAACCCTAACCATAGCCAATGCAGAATAAAGAAATAAGACTAAGAGCAATAAACAGATTCACAGCATCTCAAAAATCCAAAGAATCCATCACAGAATTTATATGCAGCTCATTGCATGCCAGAATGGGACTATAACCCAACCTCTTTTTGAAGCTGAAGAGATCGTTTAGACTTCTCAGCAAGTTGAATCCTCAACGCTTGCAACTCATGTTCCATGTCCATCACCTACAAAGTTTATCAATTCAGAAATCAACAAAATTAAAAGAATATTAAATTTGTGTCACACCCAGTTGAATTGTCACAAGGATGTAGGAAGTATCCATTTGCGTGCTTGAGACTCCGCATCCAGAGATTTCATAAATAAAGTTCTAGAGTTAGAGGTCAACTAAAAAATTCCCAAAAAACAAATAGTTCCAACCCCTTGAAATCTTGATCATCAGTATTCCCGTATGTTTGCCACGGTTAAAATGCACAAATAGATGATCTACAAAGCTATTTATCCATTATACAACTAATATCACAACTAAATTTCAGATACACAATTAAATTGTAGTAAAGCATTTCAAGGTTTAAGAAACATGCTAGCATCAGTTTTGACACAAGAACAAAATTCCATGATTCAGCGTGGGGGAAAACTTCACGTAGAAGCTCCAGCATATACCTTGCTTGGCTGGTGCAGCATTTTGATCCGCCTGGCCTCTTGAACCTCCTTCATCAATTCTTCCAAGTCCTAATAACCACAAAATATAGTTTTTCAAAGGTGATAATAAGAACATACTTGAAACTAAAACTTTATAACTTCAATTCCAAAAATGAGATCACAAAGGAGAACATGAAAAAGGATATAAAGCTGCCGCAACCGTTGTGGTTCTAGAATTAAGTATTTGATTTCGGATGAAGTTCAGTGGCTGCAATGCAGTGTTACGACCAATGACTAATACAATAAACAACAAATTAAAAAAAGGGAAGCAATTAGAATCTAAAACAAGAATTACAAGACAGAAGTCTCGAATTCCTATCTACATTTCGTACAAGTGTACAAAGAAATATACTTACTTCCAATGGTGTTGTACAAGCAAGAATATCAACCAGTAATTAACAAGTCCTAGAACAAATAGCAATTAACACAAACCTGCTTCCCAGAAGCTTGAGACATCCGCTCATGTTCTTGAAGAGCCTCTTCCACCCTCTGAACTGCTGCTCTGGCACTCTCAATCTCAGCACGAGCAAAGGCTCGTTCCTCATCAACAAGTTTCTTCGCATCCTCTGTGGCCTAAAAGGGTTATAAACACTTAGTACTGAAGACTATGTACTGAGTATAACTTTCTATATAAAATATAGGAGAAAATCAGTATAGAGAATAAAGTTTTTGGGAAGGAACGCCCATATGACTTGGCTCAAAGATATGAAAAATGAAAAGTGAACATGAGAAGAATTGCAAAACAAAAAAATAGAAAAGTCTGAAAACTAAAGGAGCCAAAACCGAAAAGGATTGCTGATCTCAAAATCTACAAGACCATGATCATAAAAAATGTCAAGCTTGTTTTTTACTTGATAACGTCTAAAAAGAAAACAAAAGGGAAAAAAGGGGGGAGGAGATGAAAGTCAGGGGCATAAATGTGCATTGTATATCCAATAAATAAAGATGAAATAAATACGAAAAAGCATAGAAAAGGTTTAAAACATAGTCCATCTTCTATTAAAGATTACATTACCTGCCTAAGAAAACTTGCTAGTTTTTTTACTTCTGCTTTTTCTTGAATAAGTTCTCCTTCCCTTTCAGTAAGCTGAACCGCTAACGCTTCAACCTAAAATTAAAAAATAATAATAATTTAGGATTTCTTTTACCATTTCAAATATTTTATTGTCAATAGTATATCAGCCAGAAAGTTGAAAAATGCTAGCAGGTAGAAATATTCTACAAGGAAAGATAATACAGAAATGAAATGAAAAGAGATAATAATTAGTAGCAAGTGTTAATATTTCTGTGCAGCAATGATTATTGACTTGACGTTTTATATTTCTATAAAGTTTTCCAAAAATAGCCAAGATTCACTTCAAATGCAAAAACTGCAGGGTCCAAAATCAGCATGACTCTTATAGTCATCATTAATGATGAACCATTTACAAACACATTTTCTCAACCTGATAATTGATTCGTATAATTTGCTTACAAAGAACCACCAACCTAGCCAGTCAAAATCAAATCCTGTCCCAGAAATTAATTTATCCAAAGTTAGACCTTGTTTTTTCATTTCTCTAACCTAAATTTGTTCTGCAATGGCATGGCTACAGAAACCCTGTTATCACATCACATATAAGATCACAATTTCTGGAACGATAAAATCTAACAAAGAGAGCAGTCATGAAACAGCTACCATGACAATAGCTTCCTCTACATCATCCTTGTTTCTACCAGCCACACGTCCTCTTAAAGATTCTAGAGCATCTCTAAGCTTCTTCAGAAGAACATGTTTTTCCAGCGAAGCTGCCTCCCTGAGTCTAGCCTGCAATTGGTCCAAAAATTACAAGTTTATGATTATTTCTTCCAAAGCATTATAATACCGCCAATGTTTCTCAAGCTCAGAACCCCAAAGAAAAAATCATCAGAATAATAAACGCATGAATAACAATATTTTCATGGATCAAGTTCCAAATTGCCAACATATCCCCACACTGTACAAGGTCTGCTTAACTGCCAAAACCTAAGTGAAACAATGTGTAGATTGCAGTTTATACCATTAATTTTCTTACTGTGATCAGGTAATTTCTTTTTTAAGTAAAGGCATGACAAGGTAGCAAATCTTCCCCGTTATAAAATTTGTTGACTATGCACAGTTAAGAGCATGCGTCTATTATTTTTCCTTAACAATTTATCCCGTAGTTAAAATCAATCTTACATCCCAATAATAAAAAGTATCAACTAATAAGACGTTGAAATCCCAGTATTTTATAAAAGACCGTTCAATTGCTCACCAAGTCAAGTTTAGAAACAAACACAAACAGCCACAAAAATCTTAAGCAATCTTACTTCTTCAGACAACTTAGCTGCTGCTGCCAAGCCCTTCTCGAATTTGCTGGCAAGGTCACGCACAGAGAGGCGTTTCTGTTGCTCCAAAAGTTGTGCAGTCTCACGAGCCACAGCCTCTTTCATGGACAGCACTTTTGGGTCATCTTTTGCATCCATTATCTGATTGTTGGCCCCAATTCTGTAATTAGGAAACCTACTTGATGCAAAGGCAACATCCGCAGAAACCGCCGGGACGGCATCTTTCTGCATGGTATCTCCAAAATCACGGGTGACCCTCGTCATTATTTCACACTAACAACCCTGTTTACCAATCAAAAAAGTAAAGATTACCAAATAGGAAAAAAGATGAACATACGATTATCCTAACCGGATTATCACCTTAAAAACAAAGGAAAATGTGGTCAGTACTTACCGACCAAATTTAACCAAAGCTTGACAGGAACTTTGAGCAGTTCAAGGGGAGAAATTTTAAAATCTCTAACAAGTAACAAGAAGTTACGTGCTTTGATCACCTTCCTCAACCAAAAAAATAAAAAATAAAAAAGCACCACTTAAACCGAAGAAGAGAACAAAAAGATCGGGAAAGTAGACAAAAAAAAGGCTCAGAAGCAAAAAACGCTAAGACTATAAACCATCAAACTCAGTTATGAACAACTATATTGCATACAACAAAACAGCAGACGCCAAAAAGGTTGAGACTTTAGGAGTCAAAGCTCAAGTGACAGAGAGAAATGAGAGAAAATAAACCCTAACCCTCTAGCTAAATTTAATTGTTAAGGTGAAAATGTCGAGAAAGGAGACCTGAAAAAACACAAAAAAAAGGAAGAATTTGGACTTACAGGTCACAGAAAAGGAAAATTCATCAAAAAATGAAAAATGTATCCAACAAGGATGATGTTGATGTGGAGACTTAAGATTCTTCTAATTTCTTGGGTTAGATGCCAATGCAAGTAAGCAATTGATTGATTGAAATTTAATGTATTTCCCTTTAGACAAAGAGAGCTGAGAATGAGGAAAGTTGGAATCTGGAAATGGAAAGTAGGAGATGGTGGGTAATAGGCTGGGCTGCCTTTTACTTTTTCAAAAAAGGACCATTCGTTGAAATTAGGGTTACCACCTAAGATTGTCATTGTAGTAGAGCATACCCACTCCTAAAATCATCAAAGACTTTAATATTCCAATTATGCATTTGATTAGTCCGTTTTGATTGAACCTTAAAAACACAAACATATTAGACAATGAGATGTCAATTCTAAGTTACCGGATGTCAATTTTATCCCGATCAGGTTAACTTAGTCATAAGATGGTCATGACTAAAATAATTTGACTCAATCGAAAAGACAAAATCAACATTATTTTATAAATTTTTATAAAAAGGTAAGAATGGACCGGGTGACATCCTATCTTCAATAGGTTTTAAAGAGTGAAAATATTTTAAAGGGTTTTTTTAATTTAAGAATTTGTATGTTTAAATTGAAAAAGATAAATAATCATAAATGACTTTCAATAACCGCTTAGTTGAATAAAATGGTATAAATTAAAGTATTATTAAGATAATTAATTATACAAATTTGTTAACTTAATAATACTTAATGTTTTAAAAAAGTTTTAAAAATGATCTGTTTATTAGTTACAGATAATGTTGCATACTATTAGATTTTTTCAAATCTTACATCTCAGTGAAATTCTTAGTAGGTGTTGTTGTCGTTAGCTTAAAAACTCTCTTATTTGCCTGGTAAGTTTATTAGAAATTAATTTTAAAATAATTAATTTCATTTTTAATTTTGTTGAGAAATTGACATCTTTCTGTAATAAATGTTCCCTTTTGAAACTTGCACGGGGAAATAGTGACAGCTACAATAGAATAAAGAAAGATGAAGATGGACGTCAAGACTTTGAATTGGTAAATTGGTATTCTTTAAAGAGGTTGGGTTGGCTTCTTTTGATATTACATAGAGTCTTATAATGTAATGAGTGTAACAATATTTTAATATTATGCATTTATTTATTTGAACAAGATTTGATATTTTCTAGGTTGGTTGGCGTGACTATACTTATATAATCAATCATATACATTGTTTTTAATGATTAAAAAATTCAACTGGTTGGACTATACTTATATAATCAATCATATACATTGTTTTTAATGATTAAAAAATTCAACTGGTTCGACTAATTTAACTGATTCGTCCAATTCAACTGGTTCAGCTAATTCAACCAGAAAATTCTTGAATCATTTAAATTTTTAGTTTAAATTTTAACTTTTTAATTTATTTTAATTATTGTTATTGTTAAAATTTTATTAATTTACTAATTATTAGGTTAATTTTTATAAATTAATAATTTTTGTATAAATTAAAATTAATTACTTAATTTTTAATCAAAAATATTTTTTTAAATTTAATTTCAAATATTTGACAAATAAACATATCTTTTAAATATATTTTAAAATTTAAATTTTATTTAATCCTTATTTACGCTCTGAAATTATAAATTTGTTATTTTAGTCATTTTACTTCTACTCTGCTTTTGTTTTAAAAAAAGGAGAGCTGAACTTGGAAGCATGGGAGGAGAACTTCTAATGGGTCCCACAGGGTGCTTTCTTCAGGCAGAAGGATGGGGTCCACTTGATTTAACTAACGAGCAACGACGAGTGACTGGTCGGAAACAAACAACAAGTAATGATGATGCTCTGTTGGTCTGGTTCCCATGTGCCAGTTTTACGGATTTGCCCCTCTAGCTTTTTCTCTCTCTTCCTATCTTTTGCCTTTGTTGAAACATTACAAAATGGCATATACAGACATTCAATTTCACATCACTCGCTCCAAGAATCACAACTCGCCGTCAAGGGTTTGAGTAAAATCCAAATAATTCAAACTTGCATGCATTAACCGTAATCCTGTCTTCTTCTTCGGGAACAAACAACAAATATACATATCTATATCAATGATATATCAATATAAATATATATATATTGTCAGTTAACCTGTTTTAAGACCGTGTTATTAGCTTTTATCTACACATTTATATGGATCTCGTATAAATATGTGAATAAAAATTGATAGAATAAGATTGGAACATGTTAATAGGAACAAATGATCTAATTTCATACCATTGATTAAGTACAGGATAAAGATCAAATATTATTCCAACTTTCTTTTTTATATTATTAAGCTCACTGTTTAGAGATGACAATTTGCCTAGGCCTAGGCTCAGGTCGAGCCTCACCTAATCCTTATTGCTAGGGTCCAACCTTGAATTTAACTATGACTTTCTCTATTTCTTTTAATTTAAAATACAAAAATAACCCTAAAGTACAATTTGTTTAGAAAAATTAGACTTGAGGTTTGATAAATAATTGCAATTCCTAATTTTGATCCACTTGAATCTAAATTTAAATTAATGATAAATTTGTATGAATCTAACTTATCCTTTTATTTAAATTAATTTAAATTTTGATTTAAATTTTAAATAAAATATTAAATATTTAATAATTTTAATAATTTTGTTTGTATAATTCAATTTCAAATTAAGATCCATTTTATTTAAAAAGATTCGTACCCAACTTGTTATCATGCATAAGAATTACATTAACTTCACTCAATCCTCGTAATCCAAATATTAACTATACAAATTTGATAAATGTCAGTATAGGATTGACTTGTAAGTTTTTTATATTTGGTAATTTTCTAACGTGCTAGTACATCTTTAATTTGAGTTAAAAACCGAACTATAAAAATGGATAATTTAAAATTTTTACAATTAAACCGGTTGAATTTTTTAATAATTGATTACGATATAAAGTTAAATTTTGTAATGTAGTCGAAATTATAAAATTATTTTTATATGAACTATTTGAACATCTAAAAGACCGGACCAAATCCATAACGTGTTTGGGCTGGACTTGAATTTTAAGAGTTCGGGTCGGACGTTAATATAATGGCGCGTAACAAGTGGAGTAACATACGTGGAGCGATGCCGCGAGTACAAGTGAGCCGGAAAGGCCGAAGTTCATTGGAGAATTGAGTTTCCCTCCGATCATCAGATTTTCCCCAAAATCCATCCTAAATCGTCTATTAAGGTACTCCCCATTGTGAATTTCTTCTTCTGTTCACTGGTGTTAACTATTTATTGAAGCTATTAAATTCATACTACCTTCTTCCTCTACCAATTTCTTCTCGTTAACATTTTTTTTTTTGGCGGAAGAAAATTGGGAATTTGCTAGAAAGTAGAAAATGAATGCTGATTTCACACCCCTTTTGGTTTTTAATCGATTTGGTTGAATTTTGGTTACGGGTCCCGAAGATTTGTTTACGTTGTCAATCATAATAAGCCGCTGGGTCATAGCTGCTGTCTCCAAGTTTTGGTTTTCTGTAGTTTTGTTTTGGTTGTGTTTCCCTTAGGTTTTCTGGATTGATGCGATGATCTAGAGTTGTCTTGTTTGTGTCGGCATTAGGTCTTCTGTTTTTGTGTGGTTGAGAATTTGGTGAATGGGGATACAAACTATGGGATCTCAGAGCAATGGCCAGCAATCTCATTTAAATACGAGTCAATTGACGAGGCAAAGTTCTTGGTATAGCCTCACTCTGAATGAGGTTGAGAATCAGTTGGGAAATCTAGGGAAACCCTTGGGTAGCATGAATCTTGATGAGCTTCTCAAAAGTGTATGGAGCACTGATGCAGCCGATTCTGTGGGAATGGATATTGAAACTTTGTCTTCAGCTTCTTCTCTACAACGCCAGGCCAGCTTAACTTTAGCCAGGGCCTTGAGTGGCAAGACCGTGGACCAAGTGTGGAAAGAAATTCAACAAGGGCACAAGAATAGGTTTGGCGAGGAGATAAAAGGGCCCGCCAGGGAATCTTCCTTTGGCGAAGTAACTTTGGAAGACTTCTTGGTACAAGCAGGTCTTTTTGCAGAACCATCTTTAAGCCCTTGCATGGAATTGGGTTCTATTGGTGCGGTGACCCCACAAAGTTTCCCTCAAAAACTAGTTTTGTCCCCTTCCCCTTCAACTGGAACATTATCAGACACAACATCTGGTCGGAAAAGGAATGGCCCGGAAGCACTTGAGAAGAGTATTGAGAGGAGGCTGAGGAGAAAGATCAAGAACAGGGAATCTGCTGCCCGGTCTCGAGCAAGAAAACAGGTGGACTTTTTGTCAGCTTGTTTATATTCTATCACTTAATTTGTTTTTTAACCGGCTTCTTCGTCCATGACTGTAAAACTGATTTGTGATGGGGGGTACATAGGCTTATCATAACGAGTTGGTGAGCAAGGTTTCACGTCTAGAGGCGGAGAATCTGAAGCTCAAGAAAGAAAAGGTAGTAATCTTTTCTATTGCATATAGTCACTGATAAGAAATTTGAAAACTAATCCACCATGTCTCCTATCAACCCACTAAGCAACTTCTAAATTAGAACTGCTCAAGGATTGGATTTTTCAGTGTCATTAAAGCAAGGTATATTGATGAATACAAAGACATATTTGCACTTTGAGTGATTCCTTACTTGGTTGTTGAAATTTTAAAATTTCAATGCTGTGAGTGATATCAAAGAACTGTGAAATTTTCTAATGAATGGGTGCATTAATTTGTGTTAAGATATTTTGTTTTATTTTATCTTTGAACCTTCTCTAGTCTTGATTTCTTCGAATAGTATTTCATCTCTGTTAAGTTGATTTTTGAATTTCATCTGTAGATCAAACAAGAAATATCCAACAATATTCATCCTCTAAAAGGTTCTTGTTTGTTCCTTGGATCATTGTTACTCTCTTGGTGGGTGAAGGTCATAAATCATCTGATAGGTAGTTGGCTTAAAGAAAATATTTGAATGTTTAACCTTCGAAGATTCTGTAAACAGACCTGCAAAGCATAAATATAGTTTCAGTGATTTTTGCGTACATTGGGATCTTTTCATAACGGAAGCTGGTTGTGTTCATTTATGGATTTACCTCTGTTCCTGGTAGGTGGAAGTGTTTGATTTGCAGCAGCTTTTGCCATCTTTATTCTTCCTGTTGTTTTACTATATGTTTTGCAGGAATTTGATGCAAAATTTCCATGTGATGCATTGCCTGAAGAAAAATATCAGCTTAGGAGAACAAGTTCGGCCTCTTTCTGATATGAACTGACTAATGATAGTTTTGTAGTTCCTCAAATGTAGCGCTACTGTCATCCATTTGTGGGGGAATCAGCTGGTTACCACGCGACATTTGTTGCAGATATGATTTCTACTAGACATCAATAGATAGTAATTTTATGTACATTTAGTAATTGCGCAGCATTAAATGTGCCCTGTTCATATTTCTAGGATATATCTTGTTGGGATTGAAAATCATAGTGGAATTGAATCGTTCCTGTTCATTAGGCTGGAATTGATTATGAGAAACTATGGACGATACAACTTAATTGTAATTAATTTCCTGGATGTTGCTTTGTCCATTTCCTGTGTGCGGGGAACACGGGTTTCTTGATGTTCTTGAATGCCTACTTTAAATTATTGACTCCATGGAACTGTAGGTGGGATGCGGCTGTTGGCATGTCATCATATTCTCGTGGTCACCCACTTCTGCAGATAGCATTTTATATTACAACTAAGGGTGGTGGGGGGAATATTAGCATTAAAAAGGAACTATTGTAATAGATTCTTCCCCTCTGTTTAGTGGGTAACAGAGTTGGATAGATCTGAGATTCTAAAAGGGAAAGCCATTATCATATATGATGTTAAATATTGAACTGGGGTGATAGAGATGGTGGCTTTGGAGGAAGAAAACATTATGAGTGCATCTTTTTATTTCGCTTTGTTCTGGAGTCTTTTACCCAAAAGCAGTGTTTGAGATTGAAGTTAAAAAATGTCAGTACTCTACACTGTAAAAAAGCGAAGCTGTATGTTGATTATTGGACTCAAAATTGTTGGTAAAGTTAATTCACCACACAACCACAATCACACACGAGGTCACTGGAATGACAGAAATTTGTTACAGAGATAGATAGAGAGAAAGAGAGCCATAGAGAAAGATACAGAGATAGAATAATTTCATTCATTGTAATAAAGCATGTCAAAACATGTCGTATATTGTGTTGGGACATGCTTTAATGCATTTGCGAGTTATCTACTATACTCGAATACAGATGTCACCTTATGATCTTATTCTAAACGCTGCGTATAATACTAGTTAATATTTCAGATCTTTTGCGTTCTTGCTCACGCTTCTTCATCTTCGACTTCCCCTTAATGTTTTTGTCTATCAAATTGACTCCTGGGAACTACTTTTGGAGGTCGAAAACATACTCTCATATAGCACTAGTGTAATCAACCATTGTTTAATTGCTTGATTGTTCCTTTTGATAATCCGCCTGTCCAATATTGCTACTGGAACTCGTTCCACAGGCGTAAGAAACTCTGGTAGCGATGAAGAAATGCGATCTTGCCCCTCATGTGCCTTCTTAAGCTGCGATATATGAAATACTGGGTGTATTGTTGCCTCGATTGGAAGGTCTAACTTATAAGTCACCCCTCTAATACGTTGAATCACCCTATATGGCCCGTAGTACAGTGGAGATAGCTTTTGATTGCTCCTCCTTTGTAAAGAAAATTGCTTGTACGATTGTAATTTTAACAACACCATGTCTCCCACCCTTCTCTCTCTGAATGCTTAGAATTCGCATATTATTTCATGCAATTTTAGATCCTCTTGTAAATGAAATTTTGTGACATTAAGCATAGCTTCTCTGTTATGTAAAACCTGATCAACTTTTAAGACCTTCGAATCCCCTACAATGTAAGGAGTATAATCTAGTCGCAAATAACCATACAGAACTTCAAACGGTATAGTGTTGATGGCAGCTCGGTAAGTGGTATTGTACCACCATTCCACCAACACTATCCATTCTCCCCATTTCTGAGGTGTCTCTCCACATAAACAACACAAATATGTCTTTAGAATTTTGTTTACTGCCTCTGTCTATCCATCCGTTTGTGGATGGTAGGTGGTCAAATATTTCAACTTACCCCTGCAACCGAAGAAGCTCCTGCCAAAATTTGCTCAAGAAAATCGAGTCTCTGTCACTAACAATGGACTCTGGCATTCCATATAATTCAAGCACATTACTAAGGAATAATTCAATTATATCACAAGTGGAATAAGGGTGTTTGATAGGAATAAAGTGAGAATATTTCGTGCATCAATTTACCACTACTAATATAACATATTTCCTCTTCGAAACAGGTAAGCCCTCCACAAAATCAATACTCACCTCCTTTCAGCTTCCTTCTAGTATCTTGAGAGGTTACAGTAATCCGCGCTAAGCAGAATTATCGTGTTTATTTCTCTGGCAACTTATGTAATTTTGATCATAATCCCTCACGTCTCGAGCTATGCCCTTCCAGAAGAACATTTTTTGTAGCTTCTTTGTAGTGACTACTGCACCTGCATGCCCTCCCATGGCATTGTCATGACTAATGCCAATGATCTATTGATGGATTCTTGAGTTGACGCCCACTACTAAATATCCCTTCCATCTTAATAACCCATCATTCCATTCGTAAGCACATGGTTTACTATTTTTCAATATTTTAAAAACCGAATCGGTGACTGATCCGGAGAAGCAACTGATTTAAGGGTTAATGGTTCAACTGGAATTTAACCGTATTCGAATCGGTGACTAATAAATATATAAATTTTTATTTTATATATTATATATATAAGATAATTTTTAAACATACTATTTAATTATTTATCTAATTGTAAATTTAACTTAAACCTTCAAACTTCAAAATATATAAGTTTTTTTAAAGTTCATCAACATAACACAAAATAAGATAACAAAACTCAGTAGTCATATTTCATCAAAAAGATTTAAAAAAATATCACTAATTATAATATTCATTCAAGTTGAAATCATCAAAATCAAGGCATTTTAAATGGATCAACCGGTCTTTTCTTTCACCGATTCGATTCGACTGCAAAATGAACGAGCCATTCACTCATAAAAAATACAAGCCAAATCGGACTGTTTCATGCTCTAGGTCACCGGTTCTCCGATCCGACCAGCCGGTTTGGCCTAATTTTCAAAACACTAGTAATTATGCATGTTTGATATTGGGATGAGATTGATTAAGAATTGGATGCTATTTTAAGAAAAAAAATGGAGAAAATTATAATAATTAGAGGAATGCAATTTGGCCCATGCATGAATGTCACCCTTTGTGCAATATGGAATAAGTGTAAGAAGATACATAACTTAGAACACAAAATTAGTAGGGACCTTGTGGTGTTAAAGAAAATTTGAAAAATAATAACAAGATCTATAGGCTAAAGCATAGACATGCTAAAGATTGTGTATTTGTAAAGGAAACACGAAGATCTATAATTGTGGCAAAACCATGTCTAAGGGTGTTAAAACATATTCAAAGCATGAAAACCCTAAATTTTTAATGACTTTTGGAGACTTTACACACTTAACACAACTTTTTCACCCTAAAAGTTAGAATTAGGCATTAAGAAGTTAATAAATCGTCATTAGGTTGGTTATTAAGTTATTTTTCATTGGGGAATTAAGATGTGAAGTTATCTAAAAGAATAAATTTATAAATATCATCATGATTTTCATCTAGAAATATCCTTATTATGATGCCAATAGATTTGTTTATTGTTTTCATTATTTATTAGTGGTTGAATATTTTCTATGTTTAAATAGAAAAAGTCTTAGTATTTACCCTTATATGGAATGATGTGTTTTGATTTATAAATTTTGATATATTTCTATAATATATCTCTAATTAACCTTAATATAGTTAATTATGTTAGTGATTAAAATTAAGATAAAATTTGCCTCAATAAAGCCTCTTTACGAGTGGACAATAACTTCTGTAAAAATGGTTAGATGGGGTGCTAGAGATAGACGATATGATCTCTCTAGTGATAGGGTGAACCATTTCATGGCATTTCATATATCTTAATGTATTCAAAGGGGTGTCAACCTGGTAAGGATATGGGTCAACCAAATTGGACAAGAAATGGTTGTAGCTCTAGTGAATTCCAATTTATTGTATAAAATTCTACTAGTCCAAAAAATATATCTGTTAATCAAATCATAAAATCAAGTTTTATACTAAGGAAGGAACTTATCTAAGCATTAATTTAAGATTGATTTTTCTATTTGATAAATTTGTTTTCTTAAGTATTTATTAACTAGCTGAAGTCCCTATAATGAGGTTGGGGGAAGGAAACAATCTTTTTTTTTGGTAAATTAGTAATTTTAATAAATCAACATAGAAGAGTTATATACAAAAACTAGAGACTGCCCAAAGGTGCAAATCTCATTCCAAAACCAAAATGAAACAAACAGACCTGAGAGAAACAAGAAACCTATACTAACAACTGCTTCCTTAAGGAATAATAGTAGAACACTAATTCTATTCAAAGAAGCATAACACTACAAACAAGACCTATTTATACCTTCCACCCAAGGACATCCTTGGAGAAACCCAAAAGGGTATAACATTAACCAGACACACACACATTTACTAACTGAAATGGTAAAGTAGTTTAGCATTCAACAACTAGAAAATACCATGATAACGTTTCATAGCTGAAACTTCTTAACTGGACTCTCCTATTCTGTTGAAGGATAGGATCTCCACTGCTTTCAGATACCGAGGAGAAGAAGGAGAACCTGAGCTCCTCTTTAGACCTCCTACCTATCATGAATTGGATTCAAACCTGCAAAACAAAACATTAGATAAAAAGACAATCCATACCAACAACTACCTTCCCTTGGTGTTTGAGTTGAGATATTCCATAACTTGAAAAACCACTCTAGTGTTAAT
>JANSVB020000424.1:2550871-2562561 GCA_025504935.2 Erythroxylum haughtii | reverse complement strand
TCAAGTTAAATATTATCTTATTTTGCAAGTTGTGGAAATGATTGAATATTATTTTGTTAAGTTGCTAGATAAAGGTCCAAATTATTAAATCAAATATTTTCAGTAGTTGTGGTTTCCATTTTTCTTTTATTTTTTGTTGTGGTTTTCATAAATAAGTTCTTAAAACTTGTTTGGTTGAATATTGTTGTCATTTCTTATTTTTTAAAAATAAAAAACCACAACAACTTTACATAAACATAAAAAAGATGTTTTTTTTTCCAATATTTGCATTAGGTTTTTACACGTTTTAGTTTCTACTTCCTCCTCTTATAAACTTCATAATGAAACTCTATCTCTTCTCTCTTTCGTGCTTCTTTGTTCTTTTCTTTTCTCTTATGTCCCTCACTTATCTCTTACGTCCATTTTCAATCCATGTAGAAAGCAAAAGCTTGGGCTTTTAACCAGGTAAGTTCTCGAAACTGATTTGAATTTTTAATTATATTATGTCATTTTCAATCCATCTTCTGATTTTTTTGCAATTTTTGTTTTCCTAGTTTTTATTTTTGCGTTTCTGCGTTAGTGATTTTCCTATTTATCGTTTATGTGCATTTTTGCATTTCCAATTGTTTGTTATTCTGCATTTTTGGTTTATTTTGCTTTTTACATTTCTGCATTTCGTGTTTTTGGTTTCTATTTTTTTATTTCTGCATTTCTATATTATTGGTTTTCCTATTTATTGTTATTTTTTATTATTTATATATCTCAATCAAATAGGTTTTTGATTTTAGTTTTTATGTTACAAATCTCAACAAAACATATTTTTTTAAATTAAAAAACAAAAACAGCAAATAGAAAACTAAAACTAAAAATTACAACAAAAAATAGAAGTGAAACCAAACGGCCCCTTACTTAACGTTAGTAATTTTTTATTTAAAAATTTTCTTTTACAAGAATTAACATAATGGTAAATTTAGTATATCATATAAGCTATTTAAGGTATTATTTAATTTTTGTTATATTTTATTAAATTTAAGTAATAAAATTTTCTTTTATGGGAATTAACATAATGATAAATTTAGTATATCATATCAACTATCTGTGATATTATTTAATTTTCAAATAATTTTTATTTTATTTTATCAAAATTTTAAGAAAATTCAATTAAATATAAATAAAATAAAAATAATAAATTTTATGACACTTAAATAATAATATAGAAATAAATAATACTTTTTTTAGAATACAATAACTAAAAGAACAAAGTCAAGAATTAATGTATTTAATTATATGTTTTTCGAAATGGGTTATTCTTTTAGTGTAATTTATCTAAAAACCTAGGGAGTGCTAAAATGTAAATTAAATAAACTTCAAATTTATATATAATAAAATTAGGGATTTAACAATAGTATCATATCAGAAAAGGAAAAAGGTTGCAAGCAAGCAAATGAACGTCGCAAACCCCTCTCTAGGCCTGTTATTAATAATAATAAATATTACATGTGAAATCTAAAAAATTATATCAGTACTACTAATAAATGCTTTTAATTTAGTATAAAGTTCTTAATTTAGAAATTGTTATTGGTAGGAGAATTTAATTATGAAATTGTAATAATCATTATTAGTTAATTATTCTTATAGTTTTATATAATTTCAAATACCACAATTGTACCTGAAATAATAGTAAATATTAACTAATCATACAATAAAATTTTTTGCTATGTTATTGAGTATAAATTATAAATATAGACAAGTTCCAAATTTTTGCAAAATTTTCTCTTATATAATACTATCAAATTATATAAATGCTCAGTATTCTTTATACATCATTTTTGTTAATGCTAAATACATATGAATGCTAAAAGACTTCAACCTCGTAACAGTAATGCTCTGATTTAAAATGTTAATATAGTTCCACGTGAATGATAAATTACAAATTAATTATAAAATATTTAAGTATTTAGTAAGCTAAAATATACATAGAAAAATAAATCAGAAACTTGACTTTTAAATGATCACTCAAAATTTAGAAGTCAAAATCATGAAAAAATTTAGTTGCTAATTTTTTAGTTGAAATATCTTAGATTCATATGCTGATAGAAATAAAAAAATTAGAGTGTAAGAAATACACCTAAATGCTTTAAAAGAATTTATAAATATAAGAAATTATCATTAACTTTGAAAGATAAAGTTAAACTTGGAAGCTGAAAAGTTTAACTTCCTTTCTTAACAACATTATTGCCACCCAAGATTATCTCTTCCACTTCTTTGACAACCACCGATTATGATTTAATGACCTTCAATGATGGAATGGAATGCTTAAATAAGATGCTGGAATGCTACTTTAGGAGTGGGTCCCTTAAGAGGGTGGTCCTTAAGCAAGTGCCCTTCCTGTCCCTGCCTAAGGTCAGGACTGCTCACTATAATCAACACATAGGCACTAAGAACTATCCTTCTTCAGTAACACCACTATAGGGATGTGAATGGGTTGTTGCTTTGTTAAATCACTCGTTACCTTAATATATCTTAGATAAGTTCTTCAATTATATCTCTTTACAGGTTGTGATATCGATATGGTCACACATTGATTAGTTATGTGTGTTCTTTGAGACTGTAAAGTGGTAAGCCCTTTAATTCAACAGATACATAAGCTTATTCAGTCAATAAAATATCTAAGACTATGTTTGATTGGGAGTTTATTAATGGAATAGAATATAATATACTATTATTCCATTGTTTGAGGGGAAGGTTTATAATGGAATTGAATGGAATGAGATGAAAGAGGAGGGCTTTATATTACATCTCATTTCATCCTAAACAACAAGAATGAGAAACCTCCTATTTGGGGGGTTTATGATGGAATGTAAAATGATAAACAACTTTTCATTATATTACATTATAAATCATTCTTCAAAAAACAATTCACTATATTACCTTATGAACTCTTATATCCCTCCCAAACAACAATTTTCTAATATTTCATTTGTTTACATTTCATTCCATTATAAATTATTCAATTCTGTTCCATTAGTGCAACCAAATATAGCCTAACTCTTCCTACTATTTTTCCTCCAAGTTGACCCCAATAATAGTTATTTCATGGAGGTGTTGCTCTAATGAGTGGTGTCTTAATATGCACCATTGATTGGTACCGTGTGGTGTGATCAACAACTTTTCCAACCTTTTAGTCTTTATGAGCTTAGGAAGTTCAGGAATCTCCCCTTTAAGAATGCGTGTCTCTCCTTTTAATTAAATCAAATGGTTTATTTCCCAAAGTTACATAAAACCTCATTTAAGGTAGCTAACTATTGAACCTCTATGACCATATCACAACCTCTTAATAGCAGTATTAAGGTAGTGGTGATGAAAGGCATATCTTACAATTTCCATTTAAACGCATCACATTTCTGGTCATAAGCTAATTATCTACTATCACCTTAACATTGTTAGCATGTGAAAGCTGATAAACTCTCTTTTGCATCACATTGACATCCTTAAAATTATTAGTGCTACTATTATCCATTAAGATCTCATTTATTTGTATTCTCCTATAGATATCCCTGACATTGTTTATAAAGAGACCATGTGAGATTTCTCTTCAGTTCCCTCTACTTCCATACTTGTTTCCTTTATTAACTCCCCTCCATCATCATCTTCCACTACAAATAAGTTGCATTGCTTCTTTTTACACTTATGTATAGCGGTATATATCTTATCAATTGATGACATTAACTCATTTGACAAATTCATTTGAAACAATTTTAATTTACAAAACAAAATCATCTAAATCCACATTTGACAACGTTATCATAAGAAAATGTTGTTATAAAATTATTACAACATTATTTTAATTAGTTATCATACAAAGACTTCAACTTTTTGAATCAAATAAGAATAAAAAAAATTCAAATGTCGTTAATTATTCAAATACATTCTTCAACGAAGTAATTGTCATACTCACAACAACAAGAAAGTAATTAACTTTGAAAGAATCCTCAACTGATTGTACTTCTCTATCATGATCATTTTCATCAAATTGCCTTTTCCTAATAATACAATGTCTAGTTGGAAATGTAGGTTCTATATTCATCTCATGTGCAAGACTTTTGACAATATTCATATTAGAGCCAAACCCTTCATCGCTATATTTCTGAAAAAAATACCATCACACCTTCTAATTGCTTTATGGTAGCGTCAATCCATATAGATTTAGACTCCAACTTTTTACTCATCATGTTAATAGTGAATAAAATATCATATCAAATAATCATACCAAATAAAAACTCAAAACTCTCAAGTACATTAACCAAAATTTCCGCTTCACTCTTTTACTTGGCATCATCGTAAGATCTAGATAATTCCATCAAAGTGAATCTTATTTGAGGAGTTTGAAATCTAATAGCTTTAACACTTTTTATTCGACTATCTCAATAAGTGTTAAACAACGATTTCATAGTTAAGCCCAAAACATTATCAAATAAAACCTTCTACCTCTTAGACGAACTTGAAAATAATGCATATATGCGTTGCATAACTCCAAAAAATGAAACAACTTTAACACAAAAATGTGTTATATCATTAAGAGTAAGATTAAGATTATCACAAGCACGTGGCATATATAACGCTCTCGGATTCATTTCAAGTAATTACTTTTAACCTTCACATTATGGACATTAAGATCAACAGACTTAAATACATTCAATAATTCATTGAAAAGTCCCAATTCATATATGTCATCTACCTTCAAAAATTCTAAAAAGTACTCTTCTATTTTTTATTTTTGTATTTGACATATTCACACTTGTACTAACAAAATCATTTGTTCTTGATGGCTTAAATTTAGAGTACAATCAAGAACAATAGAAAAGTATTTCATATCTTTAGCAATCCCTATGATAAAACTTCTAAAACTGTGGGCAAATAGAGAAATCAACTTATTTCGAATTTTGTGACCAAGATAATGATGATAAATTTCATGATTTTGAATGTGTCCAACATGATCTTGCATTATTACATCAAATTCGGCAATCATCTCAATCAATCCTTAAAAAATTACCACTATTATATTAGTAAAGTTTCTTATTGGATCTTCGAAAAGCCAAATTATATTTAGCAAGATATTTCACAACAAAAACTATTCTTATTAAAACTTGTCTCCAATGTTCTTTCTCCTTTAAAATTTCTTGTCGTTAATCTTTATCAATTGTTTGATTTTGCTCAATCTTACTCTTAATTCATTCCAAGTTCTCATGTTAGTCATATGCTCAATGTTATTATATGTTCTTTGAGTCTCTTACTAAGATACTTCCAATATCTAAATCTATGATTTGCTAATGCACTTTGTATGCTATTAGATTTGAACAACTTACAACAAAAATAATATACTTTATCTATATGTTTAGAGTAAACCATCCATTTTCTATTGGTAGTCTCTCCATGACTCAAATTTCTAAAACAATAAGAATATGAAAAATTTCGAGAGGTATTGTTTAAAGAAAACACAAGATTCAATTCTTTTACAAGCCCTTGACTAAAATGTCCCTTAATTTATTATCAAGATTATCCAAATATCTAGGATTATAAATATCCAATATAGGGATTAGTTGATCATCTGCCTTTAAATTATCTAAAGTGGATGCATTTAGTACATGATCATGCTTACTCAAGTTACTAATATCCTCAAGAATATGAATCTCATCACTTAAATTTTCTTTATGATGTTCAAAACTACCTTCACCTAATTCCTCATGATTCTCACTAGAGGAGTCTACTCTTTTAATAAATTTATTAATTGTTCCTTTTTAGAATTCTATTAATTGTTCTACTTGTTTTCTTTTTTTTTTCTTTCTTCACTTCCAGACAAGTGCTCAATATAATATAAACTAATTATAACACAATTAGACTATAAAAGAAATAAAAGTGCCTGTGTGGAACTGAAAGAAGTATACAGACATAATAAAACACCAATAGCTTGACAATATATCATAAAGATAAATCAATGATATTATATCTATGGCATAGGACAAAAATATCAAGCAAAATTTAATAGCCTATATAAAAATGAATAAACAAAGAACAAAATTTTATGATAAAGAAACACTAATGTCTAAAAATACAAGAAATTAATATACTTAGGAAAAAATAGTAAATTATATTGTAAGTTATTAACTATTCTAAGTTTGTCAAGTTAAATATTATCTTATTTTGCAAGTTGTGGAAATGATTGAATATTATTTTGTTAAGTTGCTAGATAAAGGTCTAAATTATTAATTCAAACACTTTCAGCAGTTGTGGTTTCCATTTTTCTTTTATGTTTTTTTGTTGTGGTTGGTTGAATATTGTTATCATTTTTTTAATAAAAAAAACCACAACAACTTTAGATAAACGTAAAAAAGATGTTTTTCTAATATTTACAATAGGTTTTCAAATGTTTTAGTTTCTACTTCCTCGTCTTATAAACTTCATAACGAAACTCTATCTCTTCTCTCTTCTCTTACATCCCAAACTCATCTCTTCTCTCTTTCCTGCTTCTTTATTCTTTTATTCTCTCTCATGTCCCTCACTCATCTCTTACGTCCCTTTTCTATCCATGTAGAAAGCGAAAGCTCGGGCTTTTAACCAGGTAAATTCCCGAAATTGATTTGATTTTTTAATTATGTTATGTTATTTTTCTGGTTTTCTTGGTTTCTTTTTCCATCGAAGTTTGATTTTTCTGCGTTTTTTGTTTTCCTAGTTTTTATTTTTACGTTTCTGCGTTACTGATTTTCTTATTTATCGTTTATATGTGTTTTTGCATTTCTAATTGTTTGTTATTATGAGTTTTTGGTTTATTTTGGCTTTTATATTTCTGCATTTCGTGTTTCTAGTTTCTAGTTTTTTGTTTATGCATTTCTATATTATTGATTTTCCTATTTATTGTTATTCGCGTTTTTCTATTTCTATATCTCAATCAAACCTGTTTTTATTTTCAGTTTTTATGTTACAAATCTCAATAAAACATGTTTTTTTGTTTTTTTGTTAAAAACAAAAACAAAAAACAGAAAACTAAAACTAAAACTAAAAACCACAACAAAAAATAGAAGTGAAACCAAATGACCCCTTAATTAGCATTAATAATTTTTTATTGAAAAATTTCTTTTACGAGAATTAACATAATGGTAAGTTTAGTATATCATATAAACTATTTAAGGCGTTATTTAATTTTTTGTTATATTTTATTAAATTTAAGTAATTAAAAATTTCTTTTATGGGAATTAACATAATGATAAATTTAGTATATCATTTTTGAGATATTATTTAATTGTCAAATAATTTTTATTATATTTTTTCAAAATTTTAAGAAAATTCAATTAAATATAAATAAAATAAAAAGAATAAATTACGTGACACTTAAATAATAATATAGAAATAAATAATATATATTTTAGAATACAATAACTAAAATAACAAAGTGAAGAATTAATATATTTAGTTATATATGTTTCAAATTGGGTTATTCTTTTAGTGCAATTTATTGAAGAACCTAGATAGCGCTAAAATGTAAATTAAATAAGCCTCAATTTTATATATAATAAAATTAGGGATTTAACGATAACATCATATTAGAAAAGGAAAAATGCTGCAAGCAAGCAGATGAACGTCGCAAACCCCTCTCTAGGCTTGCTATTATTAATAATAAATAATACATGTGAAATCTAAAAAAATATATCAGTACTACGAATAAATGCTTTTAATTTAGTATAAAGTTCTTAATTTAGAAATTATTATTGGTAGGAGAATTTAATTATGAAATTGTAAAAATAATTATTAGTTAATTATCCTTATAGTTTTATATAATTTCAAATACCATATGTGTACCTGAAATAATAATAAATATGAACTAATCATACAATAAAAACTTTTTGCTATGTTAATGAGTATAAATTATAAATATAGACAAATTCTAGATTTGTGGAAAATTTTCTCTTATATAATTTTATCAAATTATATAAATACTCAGTATTCTTTATGCATCATTTCTGTTAATGCTAAATACATATGAATGCTAAAAGACTTCAATCTCATAACACTAATGCTCTGATTTAAAATGCTAATATAGTGTCTACGTGAATGACAAATTACAAATTAATTGTAAAATATTCAAGTATTTAGTAAGTTAAAATATACATAAAAATTCAGAAACTTGACCTTTAAATAATCACCCAAAACTTAGCTGTCAAAATCATGAACAAATTTTGCTGCTAATTTTTGAGTTGGAGTATCTTAGATTCATATGCTGATGGAAACACAAAATTAAAGTGTAAGAAATACACCCAAATGCTTCAAAAGAATTTATAAATACAAGAAGTTATCGTTAACTTTGAAAGATAAAGATAAACTTAGAAGCTGAAAAGTTTAACTTCCTTTCTTAGCAATATTATCGCCACTCAAGAATTGTCTCTTCCACTTCTTTAACAACCATTAATTATGATTTAATGACCTTCAATGATGGAATGGAATGCTTAAATAGGATGTTGGAATGCTTCTTTGAAAGTGGGTCTCTTATGAAGGTGGTCTTTGAGCAGGTGCCCTTCCTGTTCTTGCCTAGAGTCGAGACTGCTCACTATAGTCAACACATAAGCACTAAGAACTGTCCTTCTTCAGCAACACCACTAGGGATGTGAAGGGGTTGTTGTTTTGTTAAATCACTCGTTACCTTAATATATCTTGGATAAGTTCTTCAATTATATCTCTTTACAGGCTGCTATATCGATATGGTCACACATTAATTAGTTATGTTCTTTCTTTTAGACTTGTAAAGTCGTAAGCCCTTTCATTCAACAAATATAAAAGCATATTGAGTCAATAAAGCCTTTAAGACTATATTTGATTGGGAGTTTATTAATAGAATGAAATGAAATATAATATTATTCTATTGTTTGGGAGAAAGGTTTATAATGAAATTGAATGGAATGAGATATAAGATAAGAGTTTTATATTACATCTCATTTGATCCTAAACAGTAAAAATGAGAAACCTCCGATTTGGAGGGTTTAGAATGGAATGTAAAATAATAAACAACTTTTCACTATATTACATTATAAATCATTCTTCCAAATAACAATTTACTGTATTACATTATGAACTCTTCCATCCCTCCCAAACAACAATTTTCTAATATTACATCAGTTTATATTTCATTCCAGTATAAACCATTCCATTCTATTCCATTATATTAAAAACGTTACGTCCAACCAAACATAGCCTAACTCTTCCTACTATTTCTCCTCCAAGTTGACACCACTCTAATGAGTGGTGAAGTCTTAATATGCATCATTGATTGGTACCATATGGTGTGGTCAACAACTTTTCCAACCTCCTAGTCTTGATAAGCTTAGGAAGTTCAGGAATCTCCCCTTCAAGAACACATGTTTCCCCTTTTAATAATTAAATCATATGGTTTATTTCCCAAAGTTACATAAAACTTCATTTAAGGTAGCTAACTATTGAACCTCTATGACCATACCACAATCTCCTAATGGCAATATTAAGGTAGTGGTGATGAAAGGCATACCTTATAATTTCCATTTAAACGCATCATATATCTGCTTACAAGCTAATTAGGCATCTCCTTCTACTATCACCTTAACATTGTTAACATATGAAAGCTGATACTCTCTTTTGCATCACATTGGCATCCTTAAAATTATTAGTGTTACTATTATCTATTAAGATCTCATTTATTTGTATTCTCCCATAGATATCCCTGACATAGCTTATAAAGAGACCATGTGAGATTTCTCTTCAGTTCCCTCTGCTTCCATACTTGTTTCCTTTATTAACTCCCCTCCATCATCATCTTCCACTACAAATAAGTTGCATTACTTCTTTTTACACTTATGTATAGAGGTTTATTTCTTATCACACCCAGAAACATAGCCATTTTCTCCTCCAAACTTAGTTTAACTTGGGTATCCATCAGGTGCAGCTAAGCTTCCAACATTTCTCTTTGATTTGATTTTGAAATACTTCCTCCACTTTCATCACACCTACAAACAGTCTCAATATACATGATTGATGCTAATGTTAGAAAGAGACTTAAGCTGTGAGTTCCATTTGTCAATGGCAGTGTACTTCTTCAATCCCTTTGACCTGCATTGCATTTGGTAAAGAGTAACTACAACTGAAACGAACCAACTTTCAAGTTGTCCGCAGGATACGAAACAGTCATTTGAGACAACTTCTACCTGTCACCACGCTCTAACAATCTGTTCACCTGATCAATATGTCCATCGATGCGGTTATCAAGTATCAAAGAAACCAACAGGTGCTCCACATCTTTTTCTGGTACGTTGAGTTCCTGTGACTCAAACAACAAAAAGAAGTTTGTGAAAATTATAACCAAAGAAAATCCATTTCAGTCATCAGATCCCAAAGTGATAATTGTAATGAGTGAGTATTGTCATAACCAAATTCATATAGAAAAGAACAATGACTTTTCACCTTGGATATGAAAGGAATCTGAATTCTCGTGTAGGGTTTGATAAGCTTGAGCAGCACCTGAGTTCGGACATTCTTCAATAGATCTTCGATATAATTTCGTACAAATGGATCATCCATAATCGTTCTCCTGTTACTCTAAAATACAACTTTTAACTTAAAAACATAGACCAAGGAACAAAAGAAAGATGTTAATATGCAATGCTAAACTGCACTAGAAGATACTAGCATGCAAATACAAAGTTAATTATACCTTGAGAATTTTCTCAAACTCCAATATCACATTTCGTTGATATGCTGCTATGAGATTAGTCATTGCCAAAATCTCAGGATCATTTTTATATGTGAAATATCAAACGTAAGAGCATAAACAAGTTAAGTGAGGAGAAGAAACTAATGTCCTAAAGTTAATAATTTCTACCTTACTTACGGTTTTGCCTCTTGACCATCAAATGGATTAACTTCAGATTCCATTAGCATATTGGCCAGGACCAGGTTGTAGGAAAATCCCGGTGTGAGCATCACATGCCCACGGTGTGGAAAAACAAAAAATTTTGTTCCGGGACCTTCCCGAAAGCCAGGATCCATGTGTCTATATAACAAACTCAAACCATAACGACCAAAAGAGACCGTCTCTAACGGTATCCACGCAGAGATCGGAGAACCTAACCGGGACAAACCCTTTGACCCGGGAATAGCTAGAACAAATTAAAGAGTGCTAGCTCTTACCTTTGTCCTTGGAGAGCTTGGAAACGATGGAGAAGAACTTGCTTGGAGAAGAAGAGAAGCTTGATGATCGATGATGGATAACTTGAAAAATAAAACTCTTTCTATCTTCTTTCAAGACCCACGATGATCACCCTTCTTTCTTTTTAAAGAAAGCTTGAAAAACACTTTTAATTCTACTCATCATCTATATCAACGATCATCTCTTCTTTCCTTTTGCAATTTTGTCTTTTAGTCATTTAATGCATAAATGACTAAGCATAAAATGGAGAAGCTTCTTCTCCTTTCTTCATCATACACGTATAACACACATATATATATATATTAATTAATTCTTTAATTAATTAATATGATATATATATGTATATTAATGCTGAGGTGGTCCAGTCACACTGGGGTCGGTCCTACCGGGTCCCGGTATGGAAAAACCACCGAAAACCTTTTTCAGCAATATCGATGTCGCGATCTCATCGGGACATATCTCGATCTCATCGGGATCCATTTAATCC
>JANSVB020000424.1:2529072-2550771 GCA_025504935.2 Erythroxylum haughtii | reverse complement strand
TAATAATAATAATAATGATCAAAATAATTACAATAAATTAATAATAATAACACTAATAATAATCATAAAATTATGATGATAACAATGATGATGATGATGATGATAATAATGAGATAAAGACTTACCTATAACATTAACAATTATGATTTTCATAATTATAAGAATAACATTTGCTTCTCATGATAATTAGTAATAATAACAATGCCAATAATTAATATTCATATTAATGTTAATTATTGTGATTACACAAATTATCATAATAACATTATTATTATTATTATAGTTGCATTTAATATTCAAATAAATATTGATACAATTATAAAATAACCAATGAATTATAATAACAACAATTACAAAAATTAATATTAATTATATCAATAATAATTGTAATTACAAATATTATAATTAATAAGATAATTAATGTTATTAGAGTTGCAAATACACTTCATATAAATATTAAAAAAAAACAGAAAATGACTAATGAATTACATATTTCTAATACATTACACTGCAGGGGCATTTTTGTCATTAAACACTGTTATTTGTTATGTCCACTACAACCAAACACCTCCCTGTCTTTAATTTCTGTTCTGTTCTGTCTTCAGTGTCTTGTCTCGTCCCATCTCTGCATTTTTAAGACGCTAACCAAACGCGGCGTAAAAGAACAGCAGCAGCTATACGAGACCCTGTCACTTCCTTGTGTTTGTCACTTCCTTGTGTTGGCATAGGTTACTTAGAAGAAGGGGAGAACACGGCCAAAGAAAATGAGGTGGCTTTTCTCGTGTCTCAACCCATGAGTATATCCTACGCTAGAGTATATAACACCATATTACCTCCTCAACAATTAAGTATGGAACATGTCTTGCTTACCACTCTGCTTTCTCTTGTTCCATGCTAACTTCTTTGGCAAAACCTGAAAGTGCTCCTTCAGGATCTGTTTCAACTAACCCTTTTCCACCCAAGAAAAACCCATAAATGAAACATAAGTAAAACAGGTAAAGAATGAAATTGAGTGTAGAAACAAAGAACCCTTAAAAGAACTGAATAAACACGCGCAATAAATATAAATAACACTACAGCTAAAACCAAACTAAAGAGGAGCTCAGCTCGAGCAACTTGAGAAAACCATTTCAAACTTCCGCGACTCATTCCTAGGCTTATGCAAAAAGCCACCATTTTTACTTCTTGACGAAATCAACTAAAAACTTTTCCCTTTTCACATTGTTTGCTACAAGTTGGAAATCTACGGGATAGGAAAGGTAGAACATTGAAGATTGGAACACACGCAAGAAATTTTTAAAAAAAAAAAAAAAAAAGAGTAGAAGAACAAGAATAACCTTTGGAATTGTAATATTGGTTCTCAATGACAACGTTCTTTTCCTCAGGCTCCTCATCGGAGTACTCGAACCCATAATCCTCCATGTCCGCATCTGCAAAAAATCCCCTGTTACTTGTCTATCAAATGCCAAAACCCCATTGTCTAACGTAGGATTCAAAGAAATAAAATTCCCGATATCACCAAACAAATTCTAAAACCCTTTTAAGGGTTTCCTTAGCTCTTTGGCGATTACCGATTACTGATTATTTAGACGAACAAACTGAAAGGAAAAGTATAAACAAAGAAAAAAAAAAAAACAGAAGCAACGCGATCGCAGTACCTGAACCCATGGCCAATTGATCAATTCAACACTGAATCGCAATGCGGCAACGATCAGCTGAAATTCGAAGAAGAGAGAGTAAAGGAGCACTTAGGGGTCGAAGTCACTCAGTTCGAAAAAGGCCCGTCTAGGAGAGTTTTACTACATTGTTTATGACGGAGGAGTTGAGTTTTTAACTGTTACTACTTACTAGCCTTTCACGGCAAACAGATAACAGTTGAATTAGTATTGTTTTTGTATGCAAACCCTGTCTATTGCATTTTTAATATTTTAAGAAAATTCTTAGTGATTAATACCAGAAAACTTCCATCGGACTTGGCGTTTGAAATACATATGATTAGTTTATCATATAGTTTAGTTTAGATGCGAATGAACTGCTAGTGACAACTTGTCTGGATGCCTAAGAACACAATTTCACAATCTATGCTTAGCATCAATTCCACTGTGGAAGTCTTGTACGAATCTAATTGGTTTGGTTTATCAAGAGCAGTTCATAGGCCACCAACAAAATACGGTAAATACTCAGGCAGGGTTTCAATGAAAAAACAATCAGACAAAAACCAAAAATTGAATCTATTATTTGTTCAATTTCACAAGGTAAGTACAACATTCTTCTGTTGTTGTTTCTTCTGTACAAAACTGGGGGATTTTCGGAAGGAAAAAGCAATGGCACCTCTCAAATGCCTGCAGACAACTCCAAAACAGTATAAATAAAAACCTCGGTAGTAAGCAGTAGCCCTCAGAGAAGAGATGCTAGTGTTTCCCCAATGTACAATGTATATAAACACGACAAACTCTCACTCATTATATCATATACAGCCCATTAGCTCCATCTCTTTGTTAGAACTCGCTTTCAAAATTTGAGGGAATGTCACAAAGACCAAAAAAAAGGGTAAATTTCCAGCTAATGACACTCATCTTTCTTTGATTTGTTCTTGGTGGGGAAGTCCTCCAGTGTTCGATATTCTTCTCTGAGCAATCTATCCAGTTCTGGGTGTTTCTTTAGCGGTTCTCCATGGCCATGCTGCTTACGGAAATGGTGAAAGGCCCTAACACACAAAGGAGAAACTAATTACAAAAGCAATGACAAATAACAGACTATGGTAAGCCCTCTCCCTTGAAGATATACGCTTTGCCCTCAAGGGACATGTTTACTAACTCTTAGTGGTTCAACATATTTGCTGTGATCAGATAAGGAATTTTGACGTGTCACATAGTATCAGTATCAGCATGTTGATTTGAGAAATGAGAACATAAGACCTCAGAAGCCATCATTTTGGAAATCACTGGCATCAAAGTATTATACCATATTTAGCTCCAAAACACAAATCATTAAATCATAGCAGCTGAGAACCTAGTACAGGCAACCTGCATTGTGTACATCTAAACCTGTTTATAGAGAGTCCAGCTGTTCGACACAGTTGAAGCTCAGAACTTCAACTGCATAATTGATAAGAAATCACTTGCAAAACATCATTGTTTGCTATCTCCTATTCAATGATCACATAAAACAAACAATCAGTAGACCAATCAACAAAAGTTTGAATATGAATATTCATCCTTCCAGATCTAGTTCTACAATAACTATCTGTAACCGCTTTCTGAACATGTACTATAAGATATATTAATGCATCAGGTAAAAATGTTTTTACAGTCCATTACCAAGAAAGTAATTCAAAAGCTTTTTTCACAAATGTTTGCATTAAGAAAGAAAATGCATCCTAAAGAACAATGAGAAGGTTTCAAGTGTTACCAATACTTTTCAAGGCCATAAATATTGCCTTTTCGATAGAAGTCAAGGGTGAGCTCTTCAAAGTCCTTATATAAATCCTCCCTGAACTTTTTCTCCAGGCCATAACTGAAAATGGAGCAGTTTAAATCATATAAACCATTTGAGTTTCACATAAACAGCCCAAACAATTGGAACTAAACATAATTGTCAAAAAAAGAGAAAAATTTGTGATAGCTATCTTAAAGAAGACAAGAGGCATAAACTTATCAGCAATACCTATAGAACCTAAAGAGGCACTCTATCCCATAATTGTAGTTAGCAGATGCATCTTCCGAGGCCAATTTTCGGAACTCATTATACATAGAAGGGACAAAGATATTTCTGAGGAAATAACACCAAAACCTATACAATGTATTCATTTCCTGCATGGACAGGTAAGTCAAATCAAACAATATGAAGAAATCTCAAGCCATAGCAAAACCAACCTTAAGAAATTTAACAAATGGATAGGGATTAATATCATAGTTTCACTAGTACTATTATTAACAAAGGAAGTTCAGAAATACACCTCACTGCAACCAATTCCCATCTTCTTTCTGTCACTAAGACACCGCTTATGATATTTCAGGTACCTAAAAGAAAGACCAACAAAGATCAAACACCCCCATCTCTCCCTTAAAAAATCTGCATGCATGGGCGCACACACTATACATACATAGTTATTCACCAACAAACCCCTTACTTCTGCTGTTTGAAGCCATTTTCCTCTAAAAGCTGATGGCTAGGATGGTGAAATGGTGGAAAGGACTTGGGCATGGAACCCACGGGTGGACTACTGCCTGACACGCCATGTGGTGAACCACTCAACTTTGAACACCTGGTGCTGTAATCAGAAGCGTAGTAGTTTAGTGAATTAAAGAGCAAGTCAAACCCCAATAAGCTTTGTAGTTATGAAGCACATTCCCCGTCCCGCTCCCCCAAGTCCAGTAGTCTCAGTTAAAGTCCCCTCAAAAGGAGTCAAAATAGGAGTGTCGTCAATTTTTATAAAATCAGTAAACACTGAAATTCTGGTCCCTCAAAAAAGGAAATTCTAGAAAAAGAGAGAGCATAATGTACATAACTTTGGTCAAAAACTCAAAGTCAGTAAAAATTATTTTGCACTGACCCATGATTTTCAGGAGGTGTAGAACTAAAGAAAAATCCCACTGAATTACTCGGTGGACTTTCTGATATAAGCCCAAAAGAACTGCGACCAGTGCCATGATTTCGATAATTGCTGGAAAAGAATCGCTGCTTGTGGGATGTATGATGCTTGGGGAAACCTTTACTTTGTTTCCTCAGATTATTCAAGCTTCCAGATTCTTCACGGCCACCAGCTTCAGAACTTTCACTGGCCTTCAAACCTGAGACTCCTGAACCACTGCAGGCAGGTCTTGGGGTTCCATCTTTGTTATCATAGCTAGAATTATGCTTCCGAGAGTTTGACCGCTTAGTTTTCAGTTCCTGAGATTTGGAAGTGCTTCAGAAAATTTTATACAGCTAAAGGACTATAAATGAAAACAGTAGCAATTGCAACTATAAAACCAGTATAGAAGCATTAGAATACAATATTCAACCTGTTCATAAAAATAAAGGCCATCATTTATTGCATGAGCAAGTTCATTTGATATGGATTTTGAATCTTTACCACCCAAGTTTGATCCTTCGCTCACTATGGTGTTCTGCATACCAAAGATGCAATGTGACAAAAATGTCAATAAACCATAGTCCATTCAAACACACAAGCATTGATCATATGGCAACATGAATAAAAATTAAATCCTATGCAGAGATGCATGCACAGTTATAATGAAAAGAACAGCAATGGAAAAGCAACCAATTTCCTTGAAGTATAAAGAATGGAAGCAACTGTTTAATTCCCAAGCATCATTACTAAAGTGGATTGAAAAAATTAGTCTATACCATGGGATGAAACCTTTTAGGCAGTTCTAAGGAGATATTACTATTAAACATGTGTTTATTATGACTTTCTTTTTTGCAAGTTCAATTGATTCAACTGGTATTTTGATGGAAAAAGGGGGCAAACTTTCATGAAGAATACTTCCAACTTGGTAAAGTAAAATCTTATGCAGATTAGAAGTTCTAGGGGAATATTCTAAATAGTAAAGATAGCATCCAAAAATAAAACCATCATGTTTTGTTACACCGCAATATTAAGATGGGTAACACGAGCGTCTATAAACTTCTAAGAAGAGCATATATTTCCAAACTTATCAAAGTGAATTTCCATCTGAGAATTACCCAGATAATGGAGGAAGTTCCTGCATCAATTGCTAGATAAAAAAGTCAACCTTGAGATGGGAATCACTTATGATTTCAAAGTCTTGATATTCTTGTATAAAATTAGGTGATATTCCATATGTAAAGCACTGGTCTCATCGAAGACACGATAAAGCATTCTTGTTGCTTCAGATCTACAGTCTATAACTGAAACACGTAAATTGCTTTATCAATTGAATATCTGAAAAGCTCTAGATTCTTAAGAACATTGAGAAGTATGGCAGACAATATAAGGGCTATAACAGCAAGCAATAGAGATACATTTGACCAAGTTAAACCAATGAAGTATAGCATCATCCAAGTTATCACTTCACATTAAAATGCCATGGTATATGCATACCCACAAAAAGAGTATAAGTTAACATTAAATTCAGCATACTCTTTTACAAGTATAAAAAATTCTGGCAAACAATTATACCTGAGTTACAATCACAAGCCTCTGCACATCTTGATCATTGACAACCATCTCATCTTCTTCATCATCATGTCTGGGAACATATATAGATTAGAGCAATTAAATACAGGTGATACACACGCAGCATGTCATAATGTAAGAATTAGAAGCAGTAACTTTGGTATTATGCATTTAAGAAAGAAATGATGAGGTAACATTTCCCCAGATACAAAATCCATTATCGAAGACACCCTATTTTATAAATTGTTGTTAAACATTAGCCTAAGTATATATCACAAAAGCAAAATAACTAATACAAGAATCACATTTATTAAATCACAATCATTAAGGTGTGAAAACTTGACATAAGAGTACGGTTAGAAGTAACAAATGTAATGCTCAGGAAAACATTTGTTTATAGAATATGTTGTAATAGGTGCAAAGTCGTACAAATATATTCAAAGTTTAGCAAGATTGTGATGAGAATAATACTAATTAACCTAAAAAAATTATTCAAATTCAGTGGAAGAAAGAAAATTAATATTTTGTTGACATTAAAATACCATGAGAAATTTGAGCGCGCATGTCTAAATTTGTTTCATATAAGAATTAGACCTCCTAAATCGTATCATTGAATAGAAGGAATGAGGCTAAGAGTTGAACCAATGAGTAAAGAATCATGACCATTAGAAGCTAATGAATAGCATATCCACAAAAGAAAAGTCAAAACATATTTTATCATAATTAGTATAAGATCCAGTACAATACACACTAACAATGTAAAAATTTTGATCAAACAGTTATTTCGGCAATGTATCAATGCCTTTACAATGAGATATCTCATAAAACAGTTTATACCAATATCGGTCTTTCAAAAAAAGTTTGTAGGTTTATGTTAGTTCATTAGTTTTCAAGCATCATTGACTTTTAGATGATTTTTCTCATTGCCTGAAATTGAGAGAACTCCGACACAAGGTTTTTAGGAATTCAAAGTGCCATATGGCATGCAAATGAAGTGAGAATTGGTTGATCTTGCCTCTCAGAGAAATCCTTAGCAGAAGAACAATCATCATGCAAAGAAATGTTAGGTTCCCTCACAATCATGAGGGGCAGATTGTATGGTAGGATGTACAGCAGTGACCTTCAAAATCACCAATTAGAATATGCCGCAGACTAAGGGAATGATGAATATGGTACATCATGACAACCCAGAGAAAGAGAGTTTGAGTTAACTGTTTATTTGTGAATAGAAACAGTATCTTCCTTGAATTAGCCTGTATCCCTCCCAATGTCCTCGCTAAACTTTGCACTAAGCTGCACCTTCAATATCATAGCTTTCGTGGAATCTATTAAACCATTGTTTGCCCCTCCTCAAAGAATAACTAATCATTTACATATTGACAGTGGCCTCTAACTTCCAACTTTGCCTTCAAGAATATATTTGTGAGGAACAGTGAATACAAAACTTCCCAGCAAGATTAAATATTTATTCCCCATTTAGAACACCTAATTGCTTGTGCAGTTGTAGAAAGAATTTATGTTTCCTACTAGAAGTTTTCTTTTACATTCCTTTTTTTTTCTTTGTAAAAAACTTGGAAAGAAAATGAAACTATTCTTATTTATTGTAAGTTGAAACTAATTTTCCCTTTTAAGCAATGTAATAAGGTTACAATTACTAATATCATATAAATTGAATAAACATCAAAATGGAAAGTACAATTAGAAAAGGAAACTGTGGAAAGCATCTTTGAAGTATTTTACAAATATGTCATAAATTTTATGAAAAACTGAGAAGAAGAGTTTACAAAGATTTCTAGTTTCCCAAATTTTAAAAAGATTGCATTTCAGCATAAATATCCTGTGTTCTTCTCTTATCTAAGAAGAGCTTAAATTACTCCAATGTTCCACAACTTAAAATGCTATAAATCTAAAAATCTCGCATTTGTGATGAAATCACAGAAATCCCTATATGCATTTCCGAATTTTACCTTAAACTTTAGAACATTCATTAGAAGATAACTTGTAACAAACACTTGGCAAAATTAAGTTACCAAGTATGGTTATAATGTGAACATATATATATATATATATATATATGAAAGATCCAAACAAGAATATGAATATGAGTACCTTCTCTCTTGATAATGATCATCATTCTTCATTATCTTCTGCTCAAGCTCTAGCTCCTCATCAAGCATAAAGGTATTTCCAAAATCACTGGAAAAAGGATCAAGATTCTTTGCAGACACACTTGATGATTGTACCAACCCTTCATTTACATAATTGTTGCAAATTGTTGGCTCACCAACTTCTGGATGGTCTAGCTGGTGAGTACAGTAGCTCAGCCCAAGATTTGAGATCACGCTTAACTCAGAAGTACAATTTTCACTTGAATCTGCATGTCCATCACCAGCTGCTTGCTTTTCACCTTCATCTTCGGTTTTACCATCTTGTAAGGTATCTGAAATATCACCATTTGGTAATCTCTGCCCATCCAAATCAGCACATGATGGAACTTCAGAATTTTCTTCGATGGGATCCCGTGTATCATCTTTACTAGTCTTCTCAACAATTTGGTCCACAGAAGTCTTATCCTCAGATGACGCATGTTCAGCAGACATTGGGATCCACTTTAGCCAGTCTTCACGTTTCCTTATCTTGTCACCCTATCAATACAGCAACCCAAGGAATGTAGAAAAAGCTATTGGAAACAAAAAAGAAAAAGCATGACAAATTTGAATACACCAAGTGAATAACCTGGAATTAGAGTTAAATATCATAGTCAGTCTCATAAGGGGAAGAAAAAGGTCCTATAAATTGTCCAATACCTAACATGATCATTTCTTAGGCTTCAAAGGAATATATAATTGGCTTGATGTAAAACTATGAATAAAGTGTTATATTCTATAAATATTTCTTCCATTTCTTCAAAACTATCTGAAATAGGGAACAGAAGTGGATATCTACTTTTGTAACTAATCCAAAGGAGGGACGACAGAAGAACAGAAAAAAGATTTCAACTCATCTTGAAAACGATGCAGTTTAACATTTATAATACTTTTAAGGAAAGCACATCTGCTTGAAAATTATGTTCAAGGAGAAAGATTAATTTTAGATGAAAAGCATCTGCATTATCTCAACATGTTGACTAAGAAAAGAACAGAGAGCATAGGCAGTAATAGCGCAATACTATCAAAGAGTTTGGACTCTGTCTCAATCATCTTATGATCAAATTAAGGACCTTAAACCCAAGATATCAAACCTGCACTTCCACTGCACTAGAACTTTGTAGTGCATAAAGGATAAATGATATATCTGTTGTCATCTTTTTAACCTGTAAGATGAAACATTAGATCCATGAGTTTTGCCAGTACAACAAGATAAACTTGCTGCAAGTAAGAGGTAAATTGAAAACAAGAACTTTTGAGGTAGAAAACTGAGGAATGGCATAGTTTAATAAAATATAAAAAGATTTGCACGAAAGAGTGAGTAGACAAACTCATATTAAACAACATGCATCAGAATGGCAAAGAGAGCCCAAGTACTAGCATTTATATGGTTTCAATAATCAAGTATGAGATAAGCTGCAATACAACACTTACCCTTTTGAAGTCAGCAATTCTTGATATTGGAACCCATCCTTGGCCATCCATCAGGGATATTAGGTAGTGGTCCGTTTGCAGATTTTCATCACTGCCACAAAATGATAGGCAGTTACTAACGATTGTACAACAACATTTAAAAATCGTTTCTTTCAGCGAAGTTTCATAAGGAGTCCTATTATCATATTCCCCCACTCGTCAGGATCAATTAAGATTCAAAAAAAGAACTCATAGGACACTCATTTCCTAGTTCAGAGTATTGCTGCCCACATCATCAGATTCCCAATTTAAGGTAACGGATTTTCAGCGCCCATCTAGCAGATGTCATTTGACTTGATTGCTATCAGGTCTTAGCAAGCTAACTTCCTAAATATGGAGGATGATAAGCAGAGACAAATTAAGAAACAAAAATATATCCAACACTAATAATAGATTGAAAAAAAGAGCACGGCAGTGTTAATGGAATTTGCAATATCACTATGTCAGAACAAACCTCATTCTGTATGTGTCTATGTGTGTGAGACAGAAAGAAAGACAGGGAGGAGAGAGAGGAAAAGAAAACGAATAGTATAGCACATAACCAACTGTTCTTTGAGATTACCTACCTGAAGTAATATTCTATTTGTCTTACTATGTTATCCTTTAAAGCTTGCATCTCTTGAGGAAGTACATGTGTCCCTGGATTCAAAGGGTAAAACCGTGATGGATGAGGTCCCCTGAAAGGACCAGGAGGGGGAACAGGAAAATAG
Source organism: Erythroxylum haughtii (assembly GCA_025504935.2). Classification (NCBI taxonomy): domain Eukaryota; kingdom Viridiplantae; phylum Streptophyta; class Magnoliopsida; order Malpighiales; family Erythroxylaceae; genus Erythroxylum; species Erythroxylum haughtii. The sequence continues at coordinate 2,540,296 of JANSVB020000424.1, read as the reverse complement.
TATATAGGTGGTCCTGTAAGAAACATATACACACAACATTAATAATGGACAGTATCAAGTGTTCACAGCATTTCAACTGGTAAGAATCTCAAACAATCTTACAACAAAAGAAAAATAAACAGATGATTAAAGCAAAGGCATGCGAAGTTAAAAATTGGCAGTTATTTATTCTTATTTAACTTAATTACAGGGCATTGAAACTATTAAAAAAAAAAAGATTACCGTTGTAGGTTGTACCAACCACAAAACCTGGAGCTGGTGCAAAGAATGGATGTCTAACAAAAGTCCTCGGCCCCATACCCTGTTGCAACGGGATAGGCTCACCGGGAACTAGGGGTCTTTCATGATGCCATGTATGGTTCAAGTGATCACCTGATTCTCCGACATTAGGTCTTCTATTTGAAAAATCTACAACATAAGCATTGCCATCACCTCTTAATGGAGGCTGAACATTACCGGGTGGAACAAAAGGCTGTGCCGGCGATGTCTCAGCCCCACTCTTTACCCACTGTGTTTCAGCACTAGGAAAAGGAGGAGGACCAGGAGGGTAAGCATATCCAGAAAAGGGAATATAAGGAGTAGGTACGACAGCAGGAAAAACAGGTTGCATGTAGGGTTGCACGTAAGGTAAGGGTACGGGAAAAGGAGGTGCGCCATTTGGGTTGCGTTTAGAGCCTGATTTTTGATGCCTTGATGAATATCTATGCGAAAAATTAGGATTTCCAGAACCATGTGACTTTTGCTGTGCTACTGATCCCTGGACAATGCAAATAACTTAGCAGAAAGAAAACAAATTGTGCATAACTATATTCTAATTAAAGGATATCACAAATGAGGAACCATTGAATTAAAATATCACAAAAGAGGAACCACTGATCATCAAACTTGAAGACACCGCAACTTCAAGACACCGCTTTGTGAAACTTAGTGCAATTGTTTGCATGATACCAAAGCATAGTCAGCCCTCCTAAAGACACCTTACAAGTTGGTAAATATGATTTGCACAGGAATGGGTGTCCCTCTATACTTTTACCAAACTGATGTGTTTCCTAATAGCTTAATGTGTGGAAAACCTCATGCCAAAATATGCAACAATTTTTATGATACTTATATAGGAGCACACTTGTATAACAAAAATAAGTACAATAGTGGTAGGCAAGCAACCACTTCATAATCAGAATAGCAGGGAAGTGAGTCTGAGAGCATTCAAAATGTTTATAAAGATATGCACCATGGAAGATTTCAGATAATTTTGTTTGATTCAATTCATAACAGTAACAAAAACATGTCACGAGCACAAAGACCTAAATCAAGTTACGAAAGTATCATAAAGCTACTACTCTCTATATCATTTCATTTTATCCAATACAGAACGTGTATTTGTGGAATAATGGCAGACAGAAAATGCATATACAATATTCTCTCTCTAGAGAAGGCTTTATTATATTGTTGATAGATCAAAATATTATAAAACTGGTGCCTCCTTAAAATTTTCGTTAGTTTGGTGAAGAAGGAAGTAGAAGATTTCCCTTTCGAGAACAGCATGCAATAACTGATTAAGTCCTTTAACTTTTGGCATTTCAAGAACAACTTCAGTTGTAGCACCCGTAATACTGATCTTACTCCTATTGACTCCCAAAAAAGATCATATGAAATATTTCGGATCTGAAACACCATGTCCAAATAGTACAACCGTTAACAAAAGTTAAAGGTCAAGATATTAGGGAAAAGAAAAAAGAAATCAGCCTGAAACCATAAACCAATCGACCTCCATAAGGACCTTGTCGTTGCACATTTAGATGGGTAATCCCATAATTCATCAACATTTAATAATGTACATATGCAACAACAACGTATTACTCACCGATAAACCATGACACAAGTTACACGATCATTCTAAAATCATTACCCAAACAGAAAGTTTGCCTACCTCTGACGAAGGTGGCGGAGGTGACGCAGTCCCAATACCATCTCCGGCAACGGCATACGGCGGTTTTGCGGCTGAATCATTATTTTTAGAGCGCTGTTGATGAAAGTCAGCAAGCGGCGGCCAAGACTCGGCCTCGCTGCCCATCACCGAAGTGTCGGCCAACACCGGAGCCTTCCAAGGAGACTTGGGCCCACTACTTACCTCCTTTTGATCATCATCAGCTTCATTTTCCGCCATTGCCATAACGAAAAACCCGATCACGACCTCCCCAGAGACCAAAAAACACTATTACAGCCCCCGATCAACCAAACGGTCCCGGGACCTTATTCAAGATACAACCGAAAGTATCGAACTTTCTGATACCCACTTCAATGGAAAGAGACCCAAGTACACAGCAAGTGGCGAAGTCGTATATATGCAGAGAGAGGGGGGAAGAGAGAGAGAATCAGAATCCAAAGTTCAGTACTTGGCGAGTATGCCTTAAAAGGACAGACCAAACACTGAGAGCAGTTAAAACTATTAACCAGTAAATGAAGTGGATTTATGGGGTTTGCAGAACTAGAAACAGAGATTTGGGAAAATCATACTCGAACGCAAGAGAGAGAGGGACACACAGAGACTAACAGCTTGGAGACGCCAGTAAAGTGAGAGCCGAACAAGCGTATTTAGCATCTTTAGACATTAGTTAATAAAAGGAGAGTGACAATAGCAAAAGTAGTTGGGTGTTTGGAGTATTGCGGTAAGTTGTCGCTTTGATGGTCTGAAAGCAGGAATTTGGGGACTGTAAATAGAAACTTTTGTCCTTCTTCTTATGTCGCTCATAAAGACAACAATCTTCTTGAGATTTTACTGTGCAAAAACCCTAGTAGGGGTTGGTTAACAGAGATGGCATTAGCAGCTTTGTCTGTTAACTGGGTGACATGGGCTTAAGCCCAATTTGAAACTGGGCCCTCAGAATTAATCTCCCATTTTTATAAAAAAAATATTATATACAAAATCTAAATATTTTTTTAAATAGAAGTAAAATTTTATTTTTATCAGAACAAAACTTAAAATAATAATTTTTATATGAAACTTTTTGAAGGCAATGAAAGCAAGTGTCCCCATTTACCTCCAACGTGGATTCGTGGTTGCTCTCAAATGTATTAATGTTCATTTTTTAGCGTGAAAAAATCAAGAATTCAATGTGAGAAATAAAAACAACACTCACTAGAAATTCTGCTAAAATATAACTTACTAAAATATTATTTTGATTCGATTTCTAGATATTAAATAAATTTTAATCTAAATATAATCCTTAGATATTTAATATAGATATGTCAACCTCATGACCTTTAAATTATTTTTTTTAAAAAGAAGATTATATAATTAATAGAAATGTACTAAACTTGGAACTCTTTATCAATCCTTGGCTTCATTTGACTTGATAAGTAACGAACTAGCCAGTTACTGGATACACAAGGCGTGCATGAGAATGGCATTTGCTAAACTAAGTGGGAGAGAAGTGCATGCGATAGTGGTGATCTGATCACAGGCACAGTAACATGAGTTGTTCAAGGACCTATTCATGCTGTATATATTGGTAATGGCATTCAAAGCTAAGTACTGGTTGTTATAACACTGTTGCTTGTTGAACACTCCAAACTGGAAATGGAGGCTTTGAGGAGATGGGTATTTTTGTTGATGGTAGTGGTTGGGGAATGCAGGGAGCCAGTTCTGCACAGGGTTGGAGGAGGAAAGTACACCTGGCTACCTGGTTCCAACTACACCGAATGGGCTAGCCATGAAAGATTCTATGTAGGAGACTGGCTCTGTAAGTATAGTCTATTTCTTCCTATGCTTTTTGACTTTGTCCAATATCATTTATCAACTAAAATAACAAACTTGTGAAGCAGATTTTGGATTCGACATACACAAGTACAGTGTATACGAGGTGACACAGACAAACTACGGCAGCTGCATGGCGGAGGACTTCATAACCAACATTACAAGGGGAGGGAGGGACGTTTTCAATCTCACAGATGCAAGACCATACTATTTCATCGATGGCCGTGGCTATTGCTCTAAGGGCATGCAACTTGCAATTACTGCTGTAAATGCACCACTTAACGACCAAGAAATGCCCAAAACAAGCCATGATTCGTCATCCTCAAAGCCCTACCTTCATCAGCTGCTACCGTTGCTATTTGCTCTTACACCAGCTTGCTTCTTTCTCCAATGAACAGCCCTCACTCATATTTGCAGAATAAATCAGCTGCTTTGTCCTCTCTTTTTTTTTTTCTGGCTCATATGGCATTATTAACATAATAAAAATAGGCTTCCCTTAAAATTCAATGCCATAACAAACTACATTGAGGCTGAAAATAGACGTTACCAAAATAAGAACCAACATAAAATTGGGGGACTAAAGACATTACATAAACAACCAAGTCACAGGTCTCTCAATTCAATGCAAGGATTGCTTGTCCATAAATCGAGACCAGCTTATTCCGCATTAACTGAGCTAAACAACCAGCTTGATATGCTAATTGTCAAAATTTTCATGTTAATCTCTAACTAAGAGATAGGAAAATGACTCAGAATACGAAAAAAGATTGATATTCTCCGTAAGGCATGGGTTAATCCAAGAGTGCAACTTAAATCATGAACAACATTGCAAGGAATCGACCTCCCTTGTCTTTGTATATAGAATAAGCCCGTAAATCTCTGAAACTAGCAAAACAAACCACATGCACAAACAACTAAACCAGCTTATGTTTGAAGCAACCCTTGCTTATCAGCGCTTAAACTTACTTACAGGCAAAAGAGCATTATCCAAAACGACACTGAGCAAAGGGGAGGTGTCACCAACAATTTAAACGACGAAAAGCTAATACCGGTAACCAGAGACTTCCGAGCTGAGAACTATGGCAAAAGAGCATTATCCAAAACGACAGTGAGCAAAGGGGAGGTATCACCAACAATTTAAACTACGAAAAGCTAATACCGGTAACCAGAGACTTCCGAGCTGAAAACTATGTGCAATGACAAGGCTGGAAATGACGAGGCTCAACAAAAAAACATGGAATTGCACACATTATCCTTCAATTTGGGCAGCTGAGGGACGGGGACTGGTCCAGCAGATGTCATACCACCATGGCCGGAGGATGTCTCAGAAGTCTCTTCAAACTTGATGAACTGTCCCACCTGACTAGCAGCATGGTGGGCATAGCATATTGGAGCAACTGCGTAGAACAAGAATATACATACACATATATATCAGATGTGGGATCAAACAAATATTAAGACCAGGGCATGACCAAATATTCGACTTACCCACTGAAATGGCAGTTGTGCTTCTTTGGTACCTGCAAAAATGATGACAAACTCAGAGAAAATTGCTAAAAAGAGATAGACTCATCATCAACAGAATGGAGGAGTGTTTTGATGAACTCCTACTACAGAGAATACTTACACATAAGACAGAGAATGAACAAGTTCTTGAAGATCATCTGAAGAAAATCCAACCTCATCTAATAGGACATGGTAGTGTGTAGGCCTTGTAGTTCCCTGATAATTAAGCAAGCATAGAAATCAGTCTTGACAATTATTTGTTAGATTTAACGTTCAGAATTAGAAAACATGAAAACAAAATAAAAGAAATCAAGATAAATTTGATTATAATGTACACTAATTTCAAAGCCAATAAATTATAATAAAATTTGCAGCACCAGGAAATGATGAAGAGTACTCACAATCATTCCGGCATGGGCACAGAGATAGAAATCATTGTTCCGTGGATGGCAAACTTTGCTGTCAATGACAGTACCTGGAAATGGGAGAAAGCACCCAATGTCAGGTCAATTCAAATACGGAAGAAACAATGAAGAGTTTCACCTGGAGGAACATTATCAGGAGATCCATTCTGGAAGAATTTGGTGTGGTGGTTTTTCTGCGCAACAATGAGAACAAATTTGGGGTTCCAAGTCTCATCAAGAAACTTGCAGGCCTGCAAATTTAAATGATGCTTTGTCAGTTAAACTTCATTAAAGATAGCTGTGAAATGTACACAACAAAGGATATTGAATAAACCTCAATTATCTGGTCCAGTTCAATGTTCAAAACTTGATTGAATTGTGATTCGCTCACACCATCCCTAATCCAAGAGCATATGTATTAGGAACAAATAGCCAAAAATGTGTTGAAACAACAAGCAGTGACCAGAATCCATAGCTAAATAGACAGTTTAATTTAAACTTAAGTAGGCAGAAGCATTATGATGTCTGCATACTTCTACCAGCTTCAGTAAAACGTCATGTTAAAACTAGTTTGTAACAAAGCATTAGTTTCCAACCAAAATTTAGAACTGGGCTAAAAATTTGGAAGACCACCAAAGATACTTTAAATGGACGTCAAGCAGCCCACTGAGCATAAACAACTAATTCTACCTATCGTATTCTGATTAAGCATAAATAACTGAAGAGTTGAAACGTTTATATACAAGCCAAAAAAAACAAAATGTGTGACAAATAAATTTGTCCTTGAAAGGAATCATCTAACAGAATAGAGCAATTGTCATTGGAGAAAACACAAAGAAAAAATACAGAGTTGACATGTGCGGGCTCCAGGGAGAGAGTACAAAATATACCTAAATATGATTATTTGATCAGGTTTCCTTTTCCCTGAACTCGTATAGAAGTCCAACAGAAGCTCCCTGAAAATGAAATAGACATTAACTATGACATAAAACCACAGTTGCTTAAGAGTTAATACAAATCTTGCAGTAGTTCATCAATTTCACAAAATCGGAAACCACCATTTGTTCAACAACTAGTATAAAGAAATACAGACTCCAAACCTGATGATGCCATCATCATGCTTGTCAGACACTTGCTTAAATAGAGAATCTATCATTTCCACCTTCGGGGACTGAGTACGCACAGATGCCCTATATCGTGAAATCAATGGCCACTGCCTGGAGCTAACCACCTTAAGTGTTTAAAAGTAATACCCGTGAGTGAGAAACACAGAAGGAAAAACCTCAAAGTTGTATCATTATATATTTACATAATTACAAGCGGCAAAAATTACACAACCAGGAAATTAAACCAGAAGGAAAATGAACTAGAAAACCATCAAACAGATCAAATCCATGTGAAATTAAGCAAATTACCGCTGCAATTGATGGAATATCAGACTGCCCAGGAGAGCCATGGGAGACATCCATCCCAAGAATAATAGTTGGAACCTTAGAAACCAGTGGTATGGAAGGTGAATATTCAACAGCTAACATAGAATTCAACCCACCAAGCTGCATGAATCAAAAAGTGGTTTAATATGTGAAACATCACGAAAATGAGAAATTTTTAATCAAACGCTCAAAAGAAAAAGAACTGAGTAAAGAAAAGAAAATGGGGTAAGAAGTCTCAGGTCTTGAGAACAATTTTTATAGAAAAAGAAAGAAAGAACTAACTTTTGCATTGATCTTGAGTAGAACATTTGTAAGATACTGGTCATTAACCCTCTGAGGAGCAATGCACTGAGTGACTATTCCAAATTCAGCTAGGTTCTTTTTTTTCCATGGCCCTTTCAAAGTCAGGAAACATGATTTATCAGAAAAACCAAAATGCAAGACTTTCACTGAGAGGAGATAGGTTCACAAACCATAAATATCAGAATTCTTCCTCTCAGGTAGTAAACAGAGAAGGAACTTCGGTGCTCCAGGAAGCTTTTCTTGTATCATCTCAAACATTTTCTCCACTCTAACAACTGCTGTTGCTCGTCTAAACTGAGGGTTCTCCTCAAACACATCAAAAGGATCTTCTATAGGCTATGCAAGGGGATTAAGACAAGTTATCAATCCCAAAAGTCATCTATTGTTCAGATAAACTCCAATACATCAGAAGACTCACAATTCCTTTCATATTTGCACATTTTAACAGATCTCGTACAAGGCCACGAATATCACATCGTGCAGAGAAGTTCACAACTGCCCATCGTTCAATCTTAGATGGCTCCACCAGTTTCTGTGGAAATATCCCATAATATAATGAGAATAGACAGTCAATACAACAATAGTAAAATAAGCAATACCTTGTTGTTGAAGTTCCATCTTCCATTTCGAGGAAAGAAATCCTCCCCATTCCCCACTTTTAGCTGTCAAAGAAATAATTCTGTAGAACTTAGCATCGGCAACTACCCTAAAAGTCACAAAATTTTAATTTAAAATCTCAAGTCACTTGAGGAAAATAGAGCATTTACCCTTGGAGCTGGTAGAACACGACCTTCCACATGACTAAAATCAGAATTAATTGAAATACCACAAGATCGGAGCATGGGCTCATTACCATAGTTGCTCTTTTTGATAGCCTGCAGGAAAAGACACCAAAAAGATATCCATACAATGCACAAGAGACACCTGCATAAACTTAAGCAAGAAACTTACACTAGATAACACGTCCATTCTCTCTTTTGGCTTTTGTCTTGACTTCTCCACCAGAGAAGATCGTTGAAGTGTCGAGAGAGCTTTTGTATAACGTTGCAAGGATACCAAAGAACAAAGCTAAAATTGACCAACAATGAATTGGTGAAATGCAATGCAACTCATAAACATTGTAAACATTTTACACAAATATATCGTATCACCTCAATGGGAATGTAAGTAGGTCGTTTTGGCTTGCCAACATTAATGCATGGAAGGTCTGCAGAATAACGCAAGTCTATATGTCGACGATTGACAAAGTAATCATAGACAGTAATCTCGATGGACTCAACCTCTTCATCACCATCCTTTACAGATTTCTGTTTCAATTGAAACCTACAAGGAGCAAAGCCATTTAAAAAGTACAATCCTGCCTCTTCAAATTTATTTGCAGAGAGTTAAAGATTTAGCACAATGTCACCCAAAACAAAATAACACCAGCTGGACATACATTTGATCCCTACAGGGTTGCTCACTCAAGCCAGTAATTTTGTACTCTTGATTCGAGGGGTTAACTTTAATCCTCAGATTTTTCAGCGTTCTTTTGGCCTGATAAACAAAATAATGTAAATGGCAGCTCAGCACAATTAAGAGGAAAAAAGGATAAGGGCCCACAGCTGAAACTCAGAACAATGAGTGTTACCTTGGCCCAGTCAATGGAACCTGGATCTCTAACATTTTGATTAGATATTAGAAAGTCCACAACAGGACCAGGCTGTATAATCATTGTAGTAGACACGTCTGAATCAAAGAACCAAATTTCAAATTGGAAAGATTAAGCAGGTTTGTTCAAACATAAAGAGTAAATGCGTCAGACATCAATTCATACCAATATTTAGAGACAAGCCTCCCTGAGTGGCTCTGAAACTAGAATGGAATCCTCTGCAGCCCATAACACCACCTCCCAAGGGCACAAAATTGTTTTGATCATTGTGAAAGAAAGATTGTCGAACAAGGAGACAGCCCCTAAATAATTTATAGGATTATTATATATATGACAAAGTAAATGCATATAAATGAAAAGAGTAAATCATAAGTATTGGAAGACAAATAATAAAACGTTGAGGCATATTATCATCAATTATGACAAAAGAAATGGACCCAAAATCACACAAAGAGAATAAACAACAAAGATTATTAACTGCTTTGATGCATTCTGCCGCAAAATAATATCCAAAACCCTTAATGCTTCTTGTGAGTTCTCAGATTCCTGTCCTCGTAAAGCATTTGCTATGGCTTGCATAGGAATTTTGGCAGCAAAACTTATCTCCACTTTGAATGTTTTGGTACGATAAGGACGTTTCATTCTCTTTCTGTCACCCCAATTTGGACTTTCACTTCCATCAGGACTGGCATTTCCATTAGTCCTGCAGATGAATTATATCCAAACCACTTGGATGAAAGAACTAGAATCACAAATAACAGGAATATAAAAGTAAAGCAATTAGATAATCTTCATTAAACAAAACAGAGTGAAGATTACCGATTGGACGTTACATCTTCAAGTACAGCAGTGAACTCCAGTTTGTTGCCTGGAAGTGGACCAACCGTGAACAAACTCTTCTCCCCATCATAGGCAAAGTTCTTTCCATTTAACTCAGAATCATAAGTTTCATGTACCCTATCAATAACTTTTCTTCCTACACCCTTGCCAGTAACTGGGCGGCCATCTTCATACAAGACAGAAACCTGTTCCGCATGAAATATGAACTCAACAAGTTGCAAAATTTTTACCAAATTAGTAACCAAACAACCAACTTACGCTGTAGTGGTAGAAATCACCCTCAGCATTGGAGACGTTAACTTTGAAATGATTTGTCTTCAAAGGAATAGTTTGACCTTTGGTTCCAAGGCCACGCCTTGCAATTGGAACCCGTACATCCTTCTTCTTCGCTACTGTTTCCGGTACTATATTTGGTGGAACGGGTGGAGGAGGTGGTAGGGCATCTCCTGAACCATTTCCATCAGCATCAGAGGATTCCATAGCCTGCAAGTAACAAAAACATTTAAACAAAAACTAAAAAACGAAATCAATAAAAAAAAGTATATTTGGGAATAAATGCTCATAAATTGCTAGAGTACATTACCATTCGATTAGAACTACATAAAAGACAAAACTATAACCTCAAAACACAAAAGAAAAAAGCACGAAGGAATTCCAGGAAGAAGTTAGCGCAAGGTAAAACGTCCATAACAAGTAGCCAGACTAAATCTTATCATAACAAATACGAAATTTAATCGCTTCAGTGATTAAGGAAATCGACGAAACTTCAAAACTAATGCACAAACGAAAGCAACATGCACGCATATTTTACTGTCAAATATTGACTAAAAATTTTGAAAAAGCTGAAAACGAACATTATACTTTATTACTGGTTATTTTCAATCATGTAGAAAGAGAGAACATCTTAACAACCTCTCTGCTATTTAGGGTAAGGCCTAGAGAACATATATTCAGCCTCTCTACCAGTTGACAAAGAGAGAACACATAAACCGCCAAAATAACCCAAAATGGTGTAGAAAACAGAGCTACATTATTTAAAAATAAACAGATAGAACACGACGCCGACGACCACAAGACGAGCAAATCAAAATCCAGTGAAGCAAATAAAAGCACTACCTCAAGCACCAACAAAGGATAGAAATCTCAGCACTGCAACCAAAAGTATAGCACACGACAGACACTAAACACCTCCACAAGCGACCAAAACCCTAGAACCCGAGACCGAGAGGCGCAGTTTTTCTCGGCAAGCGTCAAAATCTCGTAGCAAATCAAGTGAGAGTGATATCAGCTGTTACTTTATAACGTAATCTAGTCCCGGGGGAAGTATGAT